>PVJI01002005.1:0-157451 GCA_004026765.1 Micronycteris hirsuta | reverse complement strand
TGGCAGTAACCAGAGGGGAAGGGGAAGGGGAGAAGGGGGACAAGGGTATTCAGGAACTGCAATGAAGGACACATGGACAAAACCAAAGGGGAGGGGGGAAGCAAGGGAGGGAGGTGGGTTTGCCTGGGGTGGGGTGGGGGGAGGGTAAATGCGGACAACTGTAATTGAACAACAATAAAATAATTAAAAAAAGATGTATTTCCAAATATTAACCTGAATATTAATATTAGCACATGACAATAGCACCAATATATTGGTATATGGACAACTAAGATGTTCATGATTGATGATTTTTAGACACTTAATTATTAGACATATTCAAAAGTTCAACCTGCAGATACGTGCATGAAGTATAAAGAATTACTGATGCCAGGGTTTAGAGTATGAGAGAAAGTAAGTCCAGGTTAGTTTATAGCCAGCAATTCTGTAATTCAAAAATAAATTTGTTCCACAAGAAGTGATCAAGCTCCCCCTTAAATTGTTAGAAAAGAAAATACATTGATCCTGGAGGGCTTTTCTAATCTCAGCCTCTTAAACTAGGATACATCACTTCAGCTTGTTCTTGCCTTTGCTCTCCTGCGTTCGCTCTTCCTGGGAGTCCAGTTCACGTAAGAAGTAAGGGCATGCTAAATCCACAGTAATCTCTTAATCTCCTGTTAGAGTCACTGACTTGGTCAATGATTCGCCGATTCCTAGATTTCATTCCACTCCTACTAAATTAAAATCTGGGTTTTTGTCTGAAAATCTGCACTTTAAACACAGTCTTCAATTAATTCTTAGACACATTAAAAATCTGAGAAACTCTACTCTTTACCTCTTTAGAGAATTTTTCTTATACTGCTCAGCATCAACCTGAATACTGGATTTGATTATTCCCATAATATGAAAAAAATGAAACATTAAGTCATTAAAATTTGATTTAAACAATATACTTTTGTAAAAATTAAGTCATGTCTACTGAACTTTGATTTTGACTGTTTGTCTTGAAGAGAATGTTGAAACATGGCAAAACCTGAATGGTCTACTACTTGAGACTAACTTTTTTTGATCTTCTCTTCTAGCCCTGAGGAAATAATCCATGATATTTTCTCTGGCTTGTAAATCTTTGCAATTAAACATTTTTCAGAATGAAATTCCTTAAATACAGAAATAAGGACATTATTGCTTAAGATCCATTATTTCCTAGTTTGAGATTCACAGGAAAAACGTATATTATAAATACCTTAATGGATAATGAAACACAAAAATATCAGCTACAGAAAAGAAATATATGCATAACATCTGCTAATTTTTGGACAACCAGACTTAAATATTGGAAAATATTTGCTATTGTGGGATAAACTGAGAAAAGAGGTAAAATCAGAGAAGCCACTAAAGTCAAGTTAATTCCAAAGAATTTAGACATCAGTTCTGTGATCATCCTGTGAAACCATTTGTGTGGGTGTGATTATGCTCATTGGACAACTGACAATGATAGTTTAAAAATAACTTTATTATTTCTCTTGATCCAGCAATGTGTCATTCAGTAGATTATGAACAGGAAACCACACTTAATACGATACTTTTTAAGTAGAGGACAGTGATGGGAAACCTGAAATATTTTGAAAGCAGTCCTGCTTGACTCATCTTCTTAGTCTACGCTCATTAATTCGTTTGAAGTATAATGAACTCTCAGCAGCACAGAGCTTGGTAATAAGTACAAAAGTGAACTACATCTTAAAATGGGAAGCATGAGGGGAAATGCTGGTAGAGGTTAGGAGGAGATACAGGAGCACCCCACGTGGGATTAGACTAATAACCACATCACTCTGTAGCTGTAATTTAAACTTCCTAAGCCTTAATTTCCTCATTTGCAATAATAATGATGGAGCCTAGCTCACAGACTTGCTGTAAGTAAGAATGGAAAGAGAAAACCCATGCAATACAGTGCCTGGCACACCGGATGCTCAGCAATTATTAGCTCTTATCACCATTATTGTTACACTTACACATTCCTCAATGTATATTACACATTTCTGTGGGACTTGAAATCCATTAGGGTGAATAAAAGATAAAATAGTACACCTGTTCTTAAAGTGCATCATTTTAGTAATAGCTTTATATTCAATCATCTGTTTTGTCTCTGGGGAAACAAATTCTGCCTTAAGCATTGTATTGGCACAGAACCAACTAGGGCCTATACACCAGGTAAAAATAATTAGAAAACAAAAGTCAGTGTGTGTTTATATATTAGAAATTATGCAAAGTACTAAGAGGATTCCTTTGTAAGATCTAAACATACAGTCAGAGAGTCATATTTATTCACGAAACTATCCTATAGTATTTACACCTTGATCAACATGTGTCAAATATAATTTTGAGGAAGAGTGGTAGAAACGCTGTGGAAATCATTTGAAATGAATGAGTAAGTAGATTTAATTTGACTTGATTCTTTTTTTTTTTCCTGATGGTGTTATTTTATTTTACATCTGTAGGATTTTGTTGTCCCTTTTTCTAGCTTATTTATTAAGTTGAAAAACTTTTCCAGAGACACACTAAAATAAATGGATCGTTGCCAGTGGAGAGCAAGCCACAGAGGTATGTGTTTTGTTTTGCTTTTTAATCACCGAAGACCTATTGTCACTCCTCCTAAGGGGTGTGGGGCCAACCTTTCAGGCAAAGAAGGGTCAGTTCTCTTCAAGTTTACTTAACTCACTGAATTTTGCTGTTGTAGAAAGTTGCAGTGCATTTTTTGTATAAACATTTTAAACTGGAGAATAAATTGAAGTAGGTAAGGATGTCATGATGCAAAGGTCAGAGGCAACCTGCAGATTTGAGAAGGATGCCTTTAAATAATTAGAGCTGAAATCGTGTGACAGTGAAGAAAGCAAACTATTGACTCTTTGTGCCTTTTCTGCTTCTCCGCAGTCTCGTTTGTGGGCATTATACTCATAACTCCTTTCATAATAAACTAGTATGAAATATCTTTGTTTTTTATGCACAATCCTACTTTGTAAAATGCCCTTTAAGGAGTATTTATGTTATATTTTTTCTTTTTTTATTGTTGTTCAGTATTTTTGCTCCCACCAAAGAAAACCTCGAAGAGCCCAACTTGTAATATTAAATTTATAATAAACTTACAAATATCTTATAATATTAAAAGAAAGACCAAGGTATCTAAATCAAAATTTAAAGGCACACTTCTAGAAGGAGTTAAATTGCTTCCTTTGTAAGCACTTGCAACTTCACCTTTTAAAACACTGATGAAATATTGTAAAGATTTCACAACAGCAGTTGCACTAAGGTCAAATGATCAATTGGAAAGAAGAAGAAAGAGTGATTGCAACATGTACAAAGTAATTACTGATATGAAATAAAGAGATATGATTATTTTTCAGTGGGTAAATCAGTTATATATTCTGCTTTTATAGCTTGAAATTGTTTAAATACAATGGCAATTCCATTTTTAAGGTATTACACATATAACCAACCTTATTATTCTCAAGATTTCGAGGCTTGAGAGGAGTTGTACCTTTTATTGTCAAATGCCTGAACACTCAGCTCCCGCAAGAGTAAGTGTTCCCCGGTAGAACACAGTATTTTATTTGGTACTTGTCACCCCTTTTTATCTCTGCTCCTAATTTCTTCCCCGTGAAACTGTGTCTTAGTGGGAATTTCTGAAGCAGTTGAGACTTTGACATATAATTAAAGCATGTTTTAAGTTGTCATTCCTAAAGAATTTCTAAGGATTGAAGATGATTTACTTCAATGGCAATGCTGATCATCTAATATTGGGCATCAATGACCTCTGTTCCTACAGGATTCAGGAGTCCTTGATGACCATTTCTCTCCTTGTTATGGGATACCCTTCAGATGTTAGCTTTATCTACCCAAGACCAGAAACTTCAAATGCTCTATCTTTCAGACCTCAGCCGCTGAGAATAGAAGAAGATATTCCTGCAAAGAGTTTCCTGCTTCTAGTAAAAAACAAATTACATGCCTTCGGGCATAACATTTAACGTTTCATCAATACCCAACTGTGCTAGTGATCAGCAATGCCCAAGAACTCTCTGTGATTGAGTCCATATGCTTAACAAAAAGAACGTACCAGTGTAGCCCCCAAGAACCTTCCTCCCAAATATTTAGCTTTCACATTTAGAACTAAAGGAAAATGAAAAAGGAAGAAAGATTATGTAACAGTTTGTTCTCACTGTCAGTTGTTTAAGTTCAGAAATATTGGGAGGATCCAGTTGCTGAGTATGTGCTTGTATGTGTGTGTTGTGTGATGCTATTTCATTGTATTCATTGGAACCTAAAAGAAATTTTCACATTTATTATGTTGGAAACACCTTACACATCTATTCTGTAATTAAGCAAATAGTATGTTATTAGGTCAATATATAAAAAAGGCATTACCAAACATTTGTTGATACACTGAAAGAAAAATAAAGAGAGGCATGTGATTGGTTACAGAGTTGGGGGTATGCTGTCTCAAGGATACCATTTGCATAGATTTTGACATGCTTTTGTTAGCCATACATTCAGGTATTTGTGGAAGTAGTCTTACATTCAATATTAATTATCACACATTTTTTTAAAAATTTTACTTCTACATTGACCTATTCATGTTTTTTTTCATGTGGATACACAAAAATATTTTTCTCTATTATAGTCAATTTTTTTCTTTTCTTTTTTATTGTTATTCTATCATAGTTGTCCCAATTTTTTCTTCTTTGTCCTCCTCCATCCATCCCAGCCCCCAGTCCCACAGTCAATTTCCACACTGTTGTCCTTGTCCTTGGGTCATTCGTACATGTTCTTTGATTAGTTCCTTCCCCTTCTTTCCACCATTTTCAGTATTTGAAAATAACTTTTCTACTCTTCACTGCATTTATTATGATAGCTAACCAAATATGATTATGTTCATATTAATTTGTGTTAAACTGCTATCACATTTTCTAGTGCTTTGTTTGAAGGATCATCCATGGTCATTTGTTTTCATTATTTGTTTAAAATATAGCTCTCGAAACAGAGTCTAACACCCCAGCTATTCTTTGACCATGAGTTCTCTTGACCATATGTAGTTCTCCTCTCTCTCTCTCTTTCTCTCTCATCACCAACATTGGTTCTTTTAAAGCTGTTTCAGTTTTTGTTAGCCATTTCATTTACCATATCATATGTTAAACAGTTTTTAAGCTTCTGGTAAACTCTTTATCTTATATATGTCAACTTCACATTTTTGTATTTTTGAACTCATGTATGGTATTTTAAATATAACAGAAATATAGATGAATTCTGGGAGATTGCGGGATCAAGCCAGGGAAATAGCCTCACACTGTGTCATTTGATTCAGAAGAGAATATTTGAAGTCAGGATTTGAAGCTCAGTCAGAGATTTGGTGTCATTAACAAAATATGGTACTGGAAGAAAGTAGCAAGGGCTAAGAATGTTTCAGAATTTCAGAGGATATGAATTTGGTTAACTTAAATAAAAGCCACAGTGAGGCATCACCTCACACCTATCATGATGGCCATTAAAAAAAAGAGGATGATTGTTGAGAAAGATGTGGGAAAATTGCAGCCCTGCACACTGTTGGCAGAAATGCAAAATGGTGTAGCTACTATAGAAACTGATACAGAGGTTCTTCAAAAAATTAGACAAGGAATTGTGATGCCATCCAGGAATCCCATTTCCGGGAGTTTATGCAAAACACTTAAAATCAGGATCAGAAGTGATAGTGGCACTTCCACATTCGTTGTTGCACTATTCACAAGATGTGGAAACCTATACATCCACCAACAGGTGAATGATAAAGAAAATGTAGTAATATGTACAATGGAATGCCATTCTGCCTTAATAAAGAAGGGATTCTGCAACATGAAATGACATGGGTGAATCTGGAGGACATTATGCTAGGAGAAATAAGCCAGTCACAGAAAGAAATATAGCATGATTCCACTTACATGAAGTATCCAAAATGGTCAAGTTTGTGGAATCAATGAAATGGAATGGGGGTTACCAGGATCTGGGGGCAGAGGGAAATGGGGTGTTACTAATCAATGAGCACAAAGCTCAGTTAAGCATTAGAAATGTGTTCTAGAGATGTGCTGTCCAACGTTGTACCTATAGTCAACAAGGTTGTGTTATAGACTTAGACATTTAAGAAAATAGCTAACATGTAAAGTGTTCTTAGAGCTATAAAATAAAATTTAAAAAACCTTAATTTAAATGAAATTAATATTTCATTTTAGGCTTTGTATCTGATATGTTGTATTTGCCAACGTTTTATAAATAGAAACAATGTGATAAGTGATTATACTATTTAGGGATCATTTTAACCTAAGAACTTCTTTATATTAAAAATACAATAGCCTATTGTGTATATTCATGTAGTCCTTATCTTTTACAGGCATTTCTCTTACAGGCCACATTTTATTGACAAGTTAAAAATAATTTCACATAGTGTCCTCTTTGATTTTAAATTAGTGGACAGTCTCGATCTCTAAAATAGTGGTTTTCAACAGGGAAGTCTTGTTCCTGTAAGATGTTAGGCAATGTCTGGACATATTGTACAACCATGTATGGGTGTGGGGGTCTTACTAGTATCTAGTGCAGAGAGACCAAGGATGCTGTTAACCATCCTACGTGCCCAGCACTACTGCTGTCAGCAAAGCTTATCCAGGGCAAAATGTCAGTAGTGCCAAGGTTGGGACATTCTGCTCTAGAAGTTAGAAGGTTGTACTGTCTAAGCAATTATTTTTAGCAGTATGTTTGTTCAGATATGGAAATGCCCAACTTTATGGATTCTGTATAATTATAGTTAATTATTTGAAATATGTCATTCACATATCTGAGTTAATTTAATTATAAGGTGAGGGTTATTTTTGTACATTCTGCATACATATTTGTAAATGAATAACTATTATAGATCACTAACAACAGAGTAATTATTCCATTATTACTAAATGTAATATGATTTCTTATGCATAATACCCAGTTTAAAGTAATAATATTTTGATGGATTTTAACTTAGCCCGTCACTGAAAAACAATAAAATGATCACACTGTCAGTGATAGCACTGATCAAGTCATATTAATTACCATTTTAGTGTTCAATGATATGTAAATGTATTAACTATAAGTGCATAAACATATCTGTGATTGTATGCCTGTGTATTTTCTTATTCTAAATCCACTATATTTTGGATCATTTTCTTTAATGATTTTATCTGAAGGAAAAAATGTCAGTTGGTATATGTTGACCTACTTTTTCCCTTTAAATTTTCTGTTAAAATTTATTCTTTTTAGTTCTTTTTTATTATTGACAGTATTCTTTATGCTGTAGTGTACATCCCTGTGACTAGTCTATGGCCACCAGTTCGTACTTCTTCATTCCTTCACACATCACCCAGCAGCCTAACCCCTCTTCCCTCTGGCAGTCACCAGTCTGGTCTCTGTGTCTCTGAGTCTGTTTCAATTTTGTTATTTATTTTGTAGTTTAGAGTCCACATATAAGTGGAAACCATATGGTATTTCTCTTTCTCTGACTGACTTAATTCACTTAGCATAACATCCTCTAGCATAATATCCGTGTTGTCACAGATGGTAGGATTTCCTTCTTTTTCTGGCTGAATAATAGTCTATGGTATATCTGTACCACAGATTTTTTATTCACTCATCTGTTGATGGGCACTTGAGTTGCTTTCATATCTTCGTTATTGTATATGACTCTGTGATGGACATAGGAGCAGATATTCTTTCAAAGTAGTGTTTTGGGTTTTTTCAGTTAACACCCAGAGGTGGGATCACTCAATCATAAATAAGGTAGTAAAATTTATTGTTAAGCAGGCAATTTTAGGCATCAAAAGATTATCAGAAATGAGTTTTAAGACATATGGGAACATGAATAAAATTAAATGCCAATTAAAATAATCTGTCATGACAAGGGATAAATGTATCACACTATGTGAAGCAGAGGTAGGAAGTGACAAAATTGCACCCTGGCTGGTGTGGCTCAGTGGATGGAGCGCGGGCCTGGGAACCAAAGGGTTCCAGTTTGATTCCCAGTCAGGGCACATGTGTGGGTTGCAGGCCAGGTCCCCAGTAGGGGTTGTGTGAGAGGCAACCACGCATTGGTGTTCTCTCTCGCTCTTTCTCTCTCTCTTCCTCTTTCTAAAAATAAATAAAATCTTTTTTTAAAAGTGACAAAACTGGGATACTGAGATATATGTCCTTTTCAGTAATTATAACTTAATGGGGCAGATGAGTACTATGTATATGTGTGTGTGCATATGCATATGTGCATGTGGGTATACATGCATACATACACACATGCACATACATATGCACACAAACATACACACAAATATACAGTCATATTGGAAGGGGAAGAAGGGTTTTCTCTCTCTGTTGGAATATTTTAGTTATTTAGTTAGTTAGTTAGTTACTCCTCACCCAAGGACATGCTAATTGATTCTAGAGAGAGAGGAAGGGAGGGAGAAATAGAGGGAGAGAAACATCAATGTGAAAGAGACACAGTAGCCTGTCCTGCGTGCCCCGGACCTGCAACCTAGACATGTGCCCTGACCCGGAATTGGGCAGTAGGCATGCAGCTAGAAATGCTAAGAGGGAATCCAAGTTACAATGGGCCTAAAATTGTGTGTATGGGAGCCTCTCAACTGGCAACTTTCTCTTTTCTCTAAGGTAGTGATTATCAATCTTTTTCATCTCATGGCATGCAAAAACTAATTACTAAAGTTATGTGGCACAAAAAATATTTTTTTGCTGATCTGACAAAAATAGATATAACGGTGTTTGCTTTACAGAAAAAAATAATGATAGTAATTACCTACCATTTGTACTGCTAAGTGACATTAAAGAATCAAGTGCCTATACTTTTATATAAGGATTTCTGGTATAAAGAATTAACCAATTAGAGGCTCTCTTATTATGAGACATTACCAATAAGTTGCAACTCTATTTTATGATCTGTATATTTACGGTTCAAGATTGGGCAGTCACACTGCATGGCTATTGTTATATTAGCTGTTGTCATTTTTTTAAAATATGATGATCTAAGGGAAAAGAGGTCAGTGTCCCTGACTAAATAGTCAGGTATTGCATGTTTTAAAAATTCTCGCAACACACCAGTTGAAAATTGCTGGTCTAAGGTCTAAAGATGCTGAGTGGAAAGGAGGTAAAGATAGTATTAGGTTTGAAAAAATAAGGAGGTTTGGAGTAGCTGTTCAAAGCACAGAAACCAGCTGTGGACATTAGCTGGAGTCTGAAGTGTCAGCTGAATAGTACCAATCTGCATAAACCGCAGCTACTCTGATATTTCTATTCTAAAAGAGAGTTAAAGGCCATATGAAATATTAAACAGGACCTTTCAAAGTATATGTCTTAAAAATACAATCTTAGAGTCATTTCAAGTTATTGCTGAGGCTTAGCTTGATTACTAGGTGGCTGCTGTCAACAACCACAGTTATATGTACTGAACACATTTTTTTCAATTGTAGGTGTGCTTTATTTCCATTTTAAAGAAAAAAATGAGACCGTTTAGATTTAGATGTATTTTATACAAACACCCTTGATAAGCATTCATGATTCCTTTCTTATCTGGATTGAAGGAGATGGATTTTTCTACATTAAAAAAAAATCCTCAATAGACAATCTTAATGGAAACATTTAATCCAATCAGTGTTGAGTTAGATGATACAGCTTTTGCTTAAATAACAAAATCTAGGTTTTGATCCTTTTATTTATTTTGAAACATATGTTAACTCTGGCAATATAATAGGAATTAAATAGTTATTGCAATTGACTGGATGTTTAAAATAGAAATTTTGTTTGACATGTAGTTAGGACTTAAAGGTCTATTTACAGCTTCCTACTTGGGTCTAGATTACTGCTATTATTTAATTCTGTTAATTTGCTGTTAATTATTCTTGATGCATTTTTTAAAATAATTTTTATTTACAGTATTTTGATAATTCATTATTATAATATCACAGAAATGTTACCAGTATTTCAATGTAGGAATAGTTATCATCACATTGTATATCCTGTAGTGGAAATCAGGCATACTAAAGAGGGTAGGGTAAAAACACTTTTACAAAATATAGATTGTCTAGAAACCTTTAATCTAGATAGTCTAGCTCTCCTCACTTAAATAATAAAGTGATGAAATGTCTCATGTTCACTTGGTTATCAGAAGTGATCAAATGTGAAGTGAAAAACCTTTAATTTGAGGCTCCATCACTTTAAGTAAGAAAAATGTATTGAAAGAGGGCATTGGGGATTTTAATTTTTTAAATATTATTATATAGATAAGTGTAAACAAAGATGCAGGGCAGTAGTTGGGTATACATAAAATTACCTTCATCTGAAAAAGACTGACTACTGACAACATCTCAAAATATTTTCTTTTGGTTATTTTTCCCCCTAAATATACAGAAATCATCCCCATCCAAAATGAAATTGTTATAAAACATCTTTTAAAGATTGTGTTTATTTATTTTTATAGGGAAAGGGAGAGAGAAAGAGAGGGAGAGAAATATCAATGTGAGGTTGCCTCTCGCGAGACCCCTACTGGAGACCTGACCTGCAAACCAGAGACCGTTTGGTTCACAGGCTGGCACTCAATCCACTGACCACACCAGTCAGGGCTAGAACATGCATTTTAATCACAGTAATCAAATTACAAAAAAAAAAAAAAAAAAAAAAAAAAAAAAAAAAAAAAAAAAAAAAAAAAAAAAAAAAAAAAAAAAAAAAAAAAAAAAAAAAAAAAAAAAAAAAAAAAAAAAAAAAAAAAAAAAAAAAAAAAAAAAAAAACTCAAAAAAAAACCAAAACATTTGAGTGTTAAGTCACAGCTTATACTATTTCATTTTCCCACTGTGTTATGTATGCAACCAAAGGTCAGTTCCCTGTATCTTAGGCAGTCAGGGAAACAGCATACCTGCCCTTCTGTGACTTGTTAACTAGAGAGGAAGCCAGAGAGAGACAAATGCATAATTAGAGCATTTTAATAAGTAGGAGAATAATGGGGAAATTTGGAGATAGGAACCAGAGGTGAATTCCTTGGGAAAATGAAGCCAGATAGGAATGATTCAGCAGAATCCAAGCGACACCAAAACTTTCTTACAAACACCAGAAGCTAGGAAAGAAGTATGGAGGAGATTCTTCCTCAGAATCCTCAGAAGAAAACCACCTTACTGACATCGTTTTTTGTTTTGTTTTTTTTTGTTTGTTTGTTTCTTGTTAATTAAATTTAGCAGACATTGGTTAATAAAATTAAGTAGGTTTTAAATGTACTATTTTATTATATATCATATGTATATTGCACTGTGTGCCCACCACCCAAAGTCAAATCTCTTCCATCATCGTATGTTTGACCCCCTTACCCTTTACTACCCTCCCGCCTCCCTTCCCTCTCTCTGGTAGCCGCCACACTGTTGTCGGGGTCTGTGAGTTCTTGTGTGTTTGTCTGGTTCGTTCGCCTCCTTCTGACATCTCGCTCTTGGACTTCCAGCCTGTAGAACTGTGAGATGTGTCTGTTGTTTAAGCCTCCAAATTCTTGGTGTTTTGCAGTGGCAACCCCAATACACTGTTGTGTCAACTAGTGAGTGTTTTAGGAAGTGAAAATATATTGTTTGTTTTTTTTATTTTCTATTGATAAAGAGATCACTTCTAGCTAGCCAAGAAAAGAACTCTCTCATATCTGATTGACTAAATCATGTGATGTAATCATTTTTGGAAACAAAAATCTTCATAAAGTTATTAGCCCTCGAGACATTTGTTCTGAGTCAGAGACACATGATGCTGTAGGATATACATATGGAGAAAATATAGTGTTTGCGGCTTTCAGAATATGAGGCCCTCACATATTCGGGATCTTTGCAGTGACTGTTCGTTGTATAATTCATTCCAATGACATGACACTGGGAGAAAGCTCTGGAGGAGAACGTGAACAGTAACGTAAAATAAGAAACTTAGTATTTTTCCTTAACCCAAATCCATCTTGTTTAACTGTTTTCTTTGACTATTTCTTTAGGACAGGTCAATAGATTTAAAATCTCTGTGAATCCGTGCTGAATCTTACAGTTGTCCCTCAAGTCAGAAAACAACTTCTCTTTACAGTCTTAGCACGGCAGGCATGGCGGCGTGCATAAATGTGCAGTTCAGTAAAGCGTTTATGAATGCAAGTCTTCGAGGGGAGAATGATTTCCCAGGAGCACATACCCACCTGAGTGTGTGTGAGATGCACATGCACAAAGGAAAGATGAAAAAAATAAAGACACTGCAAATCCAAAAATCAGATATCACGCAGTAAAATGTGTTTAGTTAACTAACGTTCATGCTTTTTATAGTGCTTATTAGTGATATTGTTCATTAGGATTAATAGATACTTGTTTCAGTAGGTTTATTAAGAGATTTTTCATTATGAGGCACGTTGTTAGAATTCTAGGGATAAAATAATAAGAAAAAAAAAGGAAAAGCTTCCTCCAACAGTAGAGTTTTTGTCTGGAGGGGGAGTGCTGTTTTGTATAAATAATTATTTTTTGATGAAAGCCTGGAAGAAAGCTAAGTTAGAGGATATAATGAGAGATAATAACAGGGGCAATTTGGGGGGGCAGACATGCAGCAAGTGACATGTTATCAAACACATGAGAGTTGCTTGGAGATTCCTGGCAAAGAGTTGGGGAGACGCAAATCTCAGAGGGAGGGCCAGGACGTATGAAAGCCCTCAGCTGTGAGTTTTAGTACATGCTGACATAAAACAGGGTCATTGTGCTTTTAGCCTAGTGAATGTGGAGGGGGGCTTTGGGGCTGGAGATGTGGACTGGAAGACCCCGAAGGATGTTAAGAATTGTGACCTTAATCCACATACATAACCTTAATCAACCTTGTGTTCCCAGTCTAAAAGCTCGGAGGGTAATAAAAGGACCCAGTGAAGCTGTCTTGAAGAACAATGTTAATATTTATTCTGGGTATTCTTAAAAAGACTGACCTAGTACTTTTATGGAATGTGCTATGCAGAGTGCTTAGATATCTTTTCTCCAAAGTTTCTCAGTCACAGCACTCATTCAAATCATACTTATTTTTTTGTTATTGGTGTATTGACGCATTCTTCCCATTGTGGTTTCTTGTTATTGTTTATTTACTTTTTTCACCAAACACATTCTGCCTTCTACCTGCAAGGGTTCATTGGCTCTTTGAGTCATTCTAGGAATTATAGATTCAGAATTCTCTGAGAAGTGTAGTTCTGTCATTTTAATTGCTAGCTTACTAGAAAATTGTAGGGACAGATTCCAGTAATAAAATGCTACATTGTGCTCCACAAAACAAAAACATTGATCTCAGGTCTCCAGGATGTTTCTCTGTGCAGACGTGAGTTTTAGCTTATTGTAACTTTGTATAGTTGTGGGCTGTTACAATATTTTTCAGTATGTTATCGTACGCATTACATCAGATAAGGACTTGGTCAGTGGAGCTTGATTACTCTTCCATCGGTTCTTTCCTAGAATCAGACATCTTCCAAATAATAGAAAATTATAGAAATTGCAACCCAACAGTATTTCTGGCTCTTGAGGGTTTTTTTTTGTTTGTTTGTTTCTTTGTTTGTTTTGTTTTTTTAATACGGGCATTAATTTGAAAACCCCAAGTCATATGGGCCATGAAGTTTTTCAATTTGGCCATCTGATCATCGCCCTTAAATAACTCAAGGTTTACAGCTTCCATTTGTAGCTGCACTGGGGATCACAACCCCCCCCCAAAAAAAAAAAAACAAAAACAAAAACAACAAATCCTTTAAGTAAGTCCACTGTCCAAATGTTGTAGACTGTAAGCATGACAGCTCTGTGTGAGTGCTTTTTACATTTCTTTTGGAATAGGTGACTCTTTTCGACAGTGTTTCTACTAATGTAAATATCCCTTGTTATTAAAAAGGATGGTTTGAAAGGTTATCCCTGTAATCAATATACAATGGGGACTCCAAAGTCCCAAATCATCAAAGATGGCTATTACTAGGCAATTCAATATTCATAGTTTAAACTCATTTGAGTTCTAATTATTGCTCAAGGTCATGCAAGTGCTTGGTCTTTTTTAATAGAAATGTGAACGACCCATTTACTTATTCTTAGCCATTAAAATATGGTTTATATGTAAGAGTTATATATCAATAAATTTGAGCAGATTAGACAAAGGAGTGTTCTATTTCATTTCAAAGATAATTTTAATTCACTAACTCTTAACTAGATTAATGCTCCTAATAAAAATTAAGGGCTCCCCAGTGCATGGCATGTGTACCAAATGACCTCATTAAGTAGGTATACGGAGAACAGATGCCTCCATGACCTGCCTCCAGATTTACTGAGGAGGGAGTGTCCTTGTTTTAGTGCCCTATGATTAGTGAATGAATTTCAAATTAGGGACACAAGAGCGATAATTCCTCATGGGATGTTCTCTATGCAGTTTGGTAAAATTCAAAATGTTAAACAATATTCATCTTTTCCTGATGAAATTATGATCTTCTTTACAAGCCAGTATTGTTTGGTTTTATAATCAGATTTTCATTCATGGATATATTTTTTCATTGGGTTGCCCTTCACAGGCAATGAAGATCAATCTTTAAGTTCATTTTTGTAAATATTAACACATTTTAAAGTGACTCCTGGTTTGAATTATTCCATATATATTATTCATGACTATGAAAATACTGTTTTCCAGAACGTATGTATGCCATTAAGGTGTCAAATCCAGACTATTATTTGTTTGTTGTCATTGTGTTGTTGCTTTTGCTATCATTACTGGTGGTCTGGGTTTCTGTCGGCTAGGGGATAAGGTAGCTGTTAAAACGATGTTTGACCTTGTGTCCTGAGATGGATGCTACCTCTGTCTACAGGAAAATTCAGTATCACTATAAAATTACAAGGTCAAATTCGTTTTTCCAATGGTGCATTTTAGGGTGTTGGCTTTTATGTTGTTCCAAGTCTTTTCTTACAAATCCAAAGGAAATTTAGCAAGACTTTAGAATCAGTTACATGTTAAAAGTCATTTATGGCCACATAGAAAGCTATAATGAAAATATGATATGGAAATTAAAATTTGGTAAGTATTTAATGTATGGAAAGCATTGTTAGGTGGTCTTAAGTTTTCAATGGAAATCCTAAATTGGTCTGTTATTGATTGAAAAGTACTCATTTGATCTTAGCACTTTGAGACAACCACAACATAACTGTAACATATGTTACAGATTCCCACTGAGGGGGAAGTTACAGTCTACTGAGAATGTCTACTTAATGTTGTATAAATGTTACCTTGTACCCTGACTGGTGTGGCTCAGTTGGTTAGGCTTCATCCCACAAAGTGAAAGGTCCCTGGTTCAATTCCAGTCCGGGCACCTGCTGGGGTTGGGGGCTTGGTTCCCAGTCGGGGCACATACGGGAGGCAACCCATGGATGTTTCTCACTCACATGGATGTTTCTCTCTCACATTGATGTTTCTCTCTCTCTTTCTCTCTCCCTCCTCCTCTGTCTAGAAATAAATAAATATAATATTTAGAAATAAATAGGTAAAGAAGTAAATGTTACCTTGCTATGGGCATCTTTAAAAAATATACATCCAGGTAAGCAGGTTTATACACACCTGAAGTATAAATTACTAAGAAAGGAGCTTGTCTGCATAAAAAACTTCTTGGTAAAATCTTTGAGAATGTATTTATCAGCTCCAAAATTCTTTAAATATAAAAATTTACTAGACAGTACATATTTTACTAGGCAGTGTGTATGAAAGTAAAACTTAATTATCAGATATAATTATCTATCTTTAAAGCTAGCATGTGAAGGAGAATAATACCTCAATTTAAAAGACATTACTGAAAAATATCTTTTATATGAGATTAACTCTTTTTTTTTTAAAGATTTTATTTATTTATTTCCATAGAGAGGAGAAGGGAGGGAGAAAGAGCAATGTATGGTTGCCTCTCACATGGCCCTCACTCGGGACCTGGCCCGCAACCCAGGCATGTGCCCTGACTGGGAATCGAACTGGGACCCTCTGGTTCCCAGCCCGCGCTCAATCCACTGAGCTACACCAGCCGGGTGAGATTAACTCTTTATAAACATATTTTAAGAAGGGAACTGTGTACCCTACTTGCATACAAAATATGAGAACCAAGTAAATATTATGAATATGAATTTTATGTTTATGACATATGTAAGAAAAATTGAATATTTACTTTAAGATATGGATACTTGTTTAACATAGGAATGATAGGAATTGTCTTAGAAATGAAAATTTTTCAATAATACTTCACTTAAATCTTCTGAATAAGTATGAGAATATTTGGGGAATTTTAATCTATAAGTAATATCAAACATTGATATTACTTATAAATTAAAATTCAAACATTCTAGATAACTCCTTTGTATCATAATACTTTTTACAGACCATTGTTCAAACACTGGTAAACTTCATTTTGCATAAGTCGAACATAATTTTCTTATTTTGATCAGTGATATAAAATTTATCCTTAAATTACTTAGAAGAAAGAAAAAAGTAGGCACCCATAATCAAACACAGTCATGATCTATGATAAATAATTAAGGGGCAGTGATACAACTATAAATCTATTTTGAGAAACTCAAAGTTAGTCTGTGTATTTGTATGCGTTTTGTTTCTACATGTTTGCGGTGCCTTTGGACCTGTCTGTGTTTGTTGATGCGTAGAGAAATCCAGGGCTCACATGTCAGCCTGGCTTCCCTGCAGGGCCGGGCAGTTTGGGTGGCTACCTGTGGCAGTTCCATGAACCTTCTTGAAGCTGCTTAAGCAGGCGACCCGTTTGTTCTAAAGTCAAAATACCCGATCTATATATTCGCTCATGTCTTAAATACATGTTGAATATAATGTACTACAGAAATATAATGGGAGAGAAACTTAATTTTAAAAGCATGAAAACTTTCTCTAAAGAGAAACTCAGAAATGTTTGTTTAAAAGAAAGGACAGCTTTGTGATGATGTGGTTTAAGAATATGACCATGAAGATCAGCATTTTTAAAAGGAGTTTGATAAAAGTATAATTTGTGTTACAAGGGAAATGAACTGAAAACATTCTTCTATAGTGCTTTTATGGGAATTTTTTTAAAGCTGACTATGCATTTAATGCAGCACATAATGAAACTTGGACCCTTATAATTTACTACAATAATAAACTTAAAAAGGATATTCTTAGTTTCTGTTCTGATCTCTTTAAATGCATTGCTAAGTAATTATGTTAGGCTTATACTGACAAAAATTGTCAGACAATTAGAGCCATTTAATTTTTTTTTTACTATTTTCTTCTATGCACATTTTGCTTTGTCTAGTTTTCTTTGTTAACAATTTTATAGCTCTGTCAGTTAAATTTGAGGCATAACATTTCCTCTACCTTCCTTTGTTTCGTCCCTATCATTCATTTTAAACTGGGTCACTCTACTTTAATTTCATTTTGTTGCTTTCCGAAGTTTATTGATTTCAAAATAAAGAAGTTTACAGCTATTCAATGTTATATATTATGCCCAAAATACAGTTTTTAGAGTCCTTAAAACTAAGTGCAAGCACAGTATATGTATATGAAAAACTCTTTTTTTCTTGCCTAGTGAAAAACAACATAATTTTGCTCAAATAGGTCCTTTTTTCTGGAGCAAAATGGGCAACTCCTTCCTTATCTTCTGCCTTTCATCTGGCCAAGGAGAGTCAGAAAATTGACGGATTGTCCTTTGAAGAATATGTTGACTTTGAGTGTGAGGGGACTGCAACCTTGGCCCAATTGTCGAGGCTGATTTATTTAGCAGAGGTTGTTTATTATGGAAAAGGACACTGTGCTGAATAGAGTGGTTAGAAGCATAACCTTTTAACTCATTTCTTCCATGTATAAGACCTGTTGAGTAAGTTACTCAACTTTTGTTAAGTCTTATATTATGACAAACTATTTTAGATGAAGTGCTAGTCATTGATTAGTCATTCCATAAAATTTGCCATGCAGGTTCTGATTATTTAAGGTAGATTATTTAAGGTAGATTACATATAGCATCAGGATTGATTTAGTGTTTTACTTTACCCTGGTATCTCCACATGAGCTGATTTAAGCCTAAAAAAAGAAAACGTTCTACATTCTGTTGCAGATTTTTGGTTTGCATTTCTTTTCCTCCATAGAATAGGTCCTCAAATGCCTTTGAAGGGTAATGGAAGATTCACTAAATAGGAATCATCTTCCTACATCAAAATGAAAGTGACTGACCCTCGTTTCCCATCTTGTGTCTCAGCTGCGGAGTAATGAGGCTCATTGCATTGATCTAAGGCTGGAACAGTGTGTGAATGATAATGCCCGTATGTAATCAATTTTCTATAACCTAACAAATAATCCAGTACTTTTGCTTTCATATCTCTATAATGCAGGTTTTGTAAGTAAAGACTGAACAGACATACATAATCAAAATTCTGGTTTTCCTGCAAAAGGAGATAAAATACTAGTTTTAACATACAGAAGAAACAGTAACTCAAAATTTTAAGACAGAGTTGAGGTGAACTATCACTGACTACTCTGAAAAAGAATTACAGGTGCTTTTAAACTAATTTTTAATGAATAGACTATAGATAAGTATTTCATAGCACACAGTTTTATTTATTTACTGGCACACCATTTTACTCCTTTACTTGATTTATGGAGAAAATTGTCATGTGACTTTCACAAGCCAAGTTGCACTTAAACTTTAAAATAAGGTATTGATTAGGTATGACTGTGAATTTTGAAAGTTACTTCATTTAGGGACTTCTGAAACCAAATTTTAGCTCTAAGTTAACAGGAAAAGTATCAGACTTATCTAGAGTCATTGTAAATTGAAGTTAGTAAACTTCTAATTCATATCACACAATAAACAGGGTTCAGTTTTAAGTAAAATGTGATTTCACTTGTAATGGGAGTGTATTGATTTTATTCTATGTTAACATTTTTATTGAAATGTTTATATATTCATGTGTTCTATGTCAATGTTTTTCAGACAACTAAACCAGTATATGCAAAGGTAGATAGATAGATAATTTAGAAAGAAATTAATTATAAGATACTGGATCTCACAGTTAAGAAGCATGACAAGTCTTGTGATGTGGACCCAAGCTGGAGACTCAGGAAATCTAGTGGTGTTGTTTGAAGGCCTGAGTTTATGGTGTGGATTTCAATTCAAGTTGAAGGCCTAAGAATAAGGAGTACCGGGGCTAGGAGAAGACCAATGCCCAGCTAAATCAATCAGGCAGGCAGTGAGTTCAACCTGTAGCTTTAAACTCTGGGCTTGTAGTAAAAGTAGTACCTTTTCATGTTTGATGATCACCACTCATGTAAGTAAACTACTTTTACATTGAGTTACTATAGTTGGTCACTGTGCCGGTGTCATTTTACAGGCATTAGAGAAACATGCACCCCTCCTCCTATCTCTGCTTCCATACCTCAGTTACTATCTTCATTCAATCAGCGCTTCTAGTTCTTCATTATCATTCACTCTGCAAATTTAAAATTTAATCTCTGTATTAAAATGCGCTTTAAGTTAAAGCCTGTAAAATATTTTTTTTATTATTACTATTACTATTGTGGTTATTACCATTATGTTTGGTCTAACTAGAGGTCTTTTATTTAGAAGGAGAGTCTCTTAATCTCATGCAAAGAGGGATTGGAAAGGATTTATGTACTCAGGAGCCTGAGCAGAAGTTAAGAGCTTCCAGGACTGGGCACTCCCTCCTTTCCATCCTCTCTGTGGTGGAATTTCTCCCTTTGCACATCTGCTCTGACTGTCTCTCCACTGGCTGACTCCATAGCTTATGTTGGCCCCTTGAATGTAATGTCCCAGTCCCTATCTCTTGTTTATTTCACTGTCTTCTCCCATTCCCAGCTGGGCAGAAAAGTCACGGGCCTCTTGCCTACCACTGGATGACTCCTCTATGAAGTTTTTACTACCAGCTGAGGTGCCATGGCTGGAGAGATGGGGCTCTGTGATGTGTCTCTCAGGGTGTGGGTGAGCATATGTTTCTGAAGATTGTAGGCACCTGAGGGCAGCTATGAAGACTCCTACTGCAAGGAGTAAAGGTTACTTTCTATTGCCATTTTCTTGTCAATTAACACTAGCTCATTTCCTTATACCAGAGAACAGCTCTATTACTCAGTGTATATAGTTTATTACAGGAATTCATGAGGAAATTAATTTATCACACAGGTCATAGAAACTATATAAAGTTTCAAATTTAATTAAATGTACCTAGAAGGAATATTAAGGGGATTTCAATATTCATTTGCTGAATAATTTCATAGGAATACATTGAAGGCTTTCTCACATGACCTAATGATAACTTGTGAGGGCACATTCTTTAAATGAGATAGAATGTTTGTAGCCAGTCAATACATTCATTGTAAATGAGTGGAAAGTGAGTGGAAAGTATGGAAATTGAAGTGATGCATAGTATTGGAAAATAAAAGCAACTTTGTCAAAGCATGTTTTATCTTTTGATTCAACAGCTCATTTTGCAGATATGGAGGTCGACGAATAAACCAAGAGATACATACAATTACATGCTGTCCACTCTGAGGAAATGTAGAATTGTATGTGCTCAGTACACGGCTGTTCAAGCCCATGCTGGATCTTATATGGTCAGAGTAGGCCTATCTCATTTTTCTACGCTGCTTCATATGGATGCAATATAAGCTTTGGGGGCCTAGTTTTGATTTGGAGGTACCGTGAGCGTCAAGACCACCATGAGCAATGCAGGGTGCCTTGGTGTAGCAAAGTGCCTCCGCCTCAGAAACTAGACATGTAGAGAGGTTTCCAAAACAAGATGTGCAACCGTGGTTGTGCTGGTGTTTGGTGTGAGTGCTAAATTAAAGAACAGTCAATTTCACTGGAATATGTGAACAGAGAAGTTTTATTTATGCTAAAACTTCACACCTTATGCTTCAGGAGGTTCCCAGTTCATATGCGTGTGTGTATAATTTCCTTCCTGTTCTTAGTCTTTATAACTTTATTCAGTGTTTGAGAAGAATTGAAGCATACTTTCCGTGTTCTGTTGAGGACTTTGCTGGTTCTCTTTCCTTTGCCTTCAGAGCCCCCCGCCCTCTTCTGCACCAGGCCCTTGGCCCAGACACTGACGTGTATTTTAGTCCATTGGGATCAGCCAGTGGGGAGTTCTGTCAAGAGATGAAAGAAAAAAGGACTGAGTATTTATTCTCTTGATTTCCTTCTCGAGACTGGTTCCAGATCTAATGTCATTATTCCTCTACAGATACCCTAGTCCACACAAGTATCTTTTCTCCTAGCTTCTGATAACCTTTTGTCCATTGGTCCCTTTACAAACTGGTGGCAACAGCTTCTCTGATGCTGACCCTGGTCCTTGAACTCTCCGTCATGGTTCCCCCATATATCACATGCAACTTTGTAATTAGTCTCTTTGTAAATAAGGTGTGATCTTAATTTGAGTGTACCATCTGTATCCTGTGGGGTCCTTGGGGAGGTTCAGTAATCTGGGCACCCCAGACAGGACTGGAAATCCAGTGAGACAGCAGATTGTGAAATTATTGCGTAAGATAATAAGAATGCATCTCATTTGGACTCCAGCCTTAGAATTGAGAAGGGTCTTCTCTTTGGCTTTGGCTTTTGGAAGACCAAAATGATGGTCTTCTTTGGCATTATTTGTGGCAAATATGATCTTGTGTGTGGTCAAACATTGTGTGAGCATAAAAATAGTTCAGTCTAACTAAGTAGTATGTCAAGAATTAGTCATGTCATTGAGTTTATTCTCGTTTTATGAACATCACCTTTCAAATACATGTAAGCTCTGTAGATTTATCTTGAAATAAATCTCTTCTCATTTTTTGGTGTGTTGAAATTCTGTAAAGTGATGTGGAACTATCATTGTATTAAAGCCATAATATGATATAATAAAGTCCCTTTAAGTTGTATATGAAATTAATAGCTTTCAGATAGTTACACATGATCCAGATTTACCAGTCAATAAAAACATTAACAAAGTGCATTTCCTAGATCACTTTAGGAGCACTACATCCTTTTCAAGCCTAGCAAGTATCAGTAGAATTTTAAATCATGCAAAACCACAATAATAGACAGTAGGTTATCCCAAAATTATAATTTACATTTAATTCTTTAAGGTGCTAATATTGATGATATCAAAATATCCTTCAAAAACCATATTTAAATATATATATAATTACATATGTGGGCTGGGAATTTTCAACAAAATGTTGTTAGAATTCTTCCCATTTTAATAATTAATAAAACATAGAATGTCAGTGTTTTACCTCAAATTTTTATATGAGGAAAACTCTGAAAATACAAAACGACCTCCATGATCAATCATGGTGCACATACATTTTGGATAGAGTTACATTACAGTTTCATTTTGTGATTAATTTTTTTTTTCTCTCAGGATCAGCCTTGTGGAGTATATTAATTGAGAGGTAGTGGGCATATAAAATTTTGTAAGTTTAAGGTGTACAGTGTGTTGATTTGATGCATTTTTTAAGTTTATCTCCATAGCATTAGCTAACACCTCTATCATGCCACATATGAGGGGTTTTCCCCCCCAAACAGAATTGGTTTATAAAATTACGTAGGTGTCAGATGTACAATTCTATAATATGTCTCATCTTTGTGAGGAGGACCCAGAAATACTGGATTCATGTTCTGGAGGGTGGACCCCTCATAGTACAGGCTTCCCTCACTAGGTGAGTGTTCTAGAAACCCATCTGTACCAGTGTTCCAGCTGGTGTTGTTGTGAGAGGCTGCATTCATCAGTTAATTTTGTTGGAAGACTCTTTCAACATGTTAGCTTATTTCATGACAGGTGATTTATGGGTGCACCTGCCCACATCACGCAGAGTGTTCAGCAGTTTTTGACCAAAAACAACATGACCTCCTTGTCCCACCTTCCCTATTCATCTGCTCTCATCCGTAGCAACTTTGTTTGCCTAGATGAAAAAAAATCCTCAAAGGGAAATGTTTTGCCGGTGTGGAAGAGGTGAAACAAAAAAGCAGCAGACACACTAAAAGGCATCAAAATTGGTGAGTTCGAAAACTATTCTGAGCGGTTGGGAAAAAAGTCTTCATAGGTGTATTGCATCAAATGGAGAGTACTTTGAAAGTGACTGAAGTTTAAACATGTAAGAATAAATACATAATTTTTTAATAAATAAATTATACTTTTGGGTCCCCCCTCATAATTATCCATTTTTTTGTGGTTACAACAATTAATATATAGGCTTTTAGCAACTTAGAAGTTTATAACACAGCATTGTTGACTATACTCACTATGCTGTACATTAGGTCTTTAGGATTTATTTATGATTGTAACAGTCAGTGGTTGGTGAAACTCTTACTCAGCACATCCATATGCAGCCAGTGACCTTCATAGCTAGTGATGTCAGGATTCAAGATCATAGGTTTACAGTTTGGGCAGCTAGCCATACTACTATGATCTTTTAGGGGTTTTTCTTTGTTTTGTTTTTCTTTTTACCAAAAACTGGGCATTCAATACCTTCCATTCAATGCAGGGATATTAAAACTGGAAAAGTATTTCTTTGCAAGAAAATAGAATCTTTATTTGAAAGTACAATAAAAATAACCCCAGTAGGAATATTTTGGAACAATTACTGTTAATAAAGACACCCACCTTTAAAAATAATTTTATTTTCTGAAAAACTGTTCCCCAATAGAGTTTTGCCATTCTCAAGTTATGATACAGTTTCATGTACAATTGCTTATTTTGGCCAGCAAAATTATTACTTTTTTCTCCCCTAAATGTCTCTATCCCATCTGCTGGCTATTAGTGCCGATCAAACACACAATAAAGAATCACATTAAAAACCACCACTGTTTTTTTTTTTTTTTCCAGTCAGTTCCCTAAGATTCCCTCCTACTGAAATTGATGCAACAAAGCAGAATATTTCGCTAAACATCCATTTCTCAGAGAAACTAGATGCCTGTGCCAGAATGGATTTGTCTGAAACTGGGATTTCAGCATGGATGCCTGTGATGTTTAGAACAACTGTGCTCCGCTATCTGTCCGTTTCTCTGTTTACAGGGCTCATTTATAGTTGGTTCCCCCATCACATCCTCCCTTGAGATTCACCACCTCTTTTTATGTATTCTGTTTAAGCTGTCTGGTTATGTGCTTCTGAAAGTCAACTGACTATAATTAAATAGTAAAACATGGAATTTTTTCTTTTGATTTTATATGTATATTTCTTGTTTGTACTGAATTGCAATTCCCAGTTTAAATATGGCCATCCTATTTACTTATTTTATCTGAGAAGCCATATCTGACACATAGAATAACTACTGAAAAGCTAACAAACATCAATGCAGGAACACAAAGAATGCCAACAACCACGTGGTGAGGGAAGTATGGATTGCAGGGTCGGGGTCTAAATTGCTGCTGCCCCCCAGCACATTGCTACTCGAGGTCTGGTCTGAGGACCAGCCAGCAGCATCAGCAGCCACTGGACAGTTGTTGGAAATGTGGAGTCTCAGGTCCTGCTAGAACCCACTCCATCTGAATCTGCCGTACACAGGCTTCCAAGTGATGTGTGCTGGAGTGTGAGGTCGAGAATCTCGGGTTTTCTCTTTTTTCCTTCTTTTGGGTCTTCCTGTCTTAAGTTGTCTGATCTGATTATTTTTTATATTTAAGATATGTGGATTTTCAGTGTGACAGTTCTTAATTTTAAAAGGTTGTTATCTAATTCAGTGTTTTTTGTTGTTCATTTTTTTCATATTTCCTGGGACTGACTAAGCAAGCTGAAAATATCATTAGGTCTGGGAGGCCACCTATTTGCAAACTGTTCTGAAACATGCATGTCAAAAGTGCAGTGTAGATAACCTCATTCTTGTATTTTCAAGAAATGGTAATATCTAAATAACTAAGTGAAACTATTCATAGTAAAAAATCAAATATTGTCATCAGTGAATATGCCAGCCCTTATTTTAATTTTAATAAATGCCACTCAATATATATGCGTGGCTTGTCCGTCACCTATTTCGGTCTTGTCCCAAATGTTACTTGTACAGTGAGGCTGTCTCTGATGACAGGTGGAAATGATTGGCCCCCCATGCTCACCCTAGTGCCTCACTTTTTATGACTTTTCTCCAGACCAATCACCACCCTCAGAATCTGTAAGTTGTTCTATTTGTTTATTTCGTCTCTCACTACTAGACCCTTAGTTCTTTTTATGAAGGTGCTTTTGATCTTTTTTTCCTGCTTATCACCAGTCTGAGTACAATGCTTATCACATACATAATAGGTTCTTAATAGTAGATGTGACATAAATGGATTGCATCCTTACTTAAAAATTATGTGGCACTACTCACTTATCTACATAGGTTTGTTTGTTTGCTTGTTTCATGGTAGTACACAATTGAATGTGATTTATTATTTAAGTATGTACTCCAGATATGACTTATGATTGGGGTCTTCTTTATTCTATATTTTTTTGCATACAAAATGTATGTGTGGCTTATTTACTCCTTTGCCATCCTGGACATTTTACATCTATATTACCTTACTTCCAAATTTGCCTATCACGTAGTATCTTTAATGAGGGGCACCCATAATATCTTCTTTGATAACTTTTTATTGTTAGTGCTAAACATTATTCATCGAGTCTATTCTAAATTGAATAATTGAGTGTTGCTATATTACTTGGTTTAAACAAAATCAACTTAAAATAGAAAAATCTTACACAGTATAGTGAAAAAATACAATTATTCTTAGAAAAGTTCTTCCCTAAATCAGAATGGCAGTGCATATAATCTTAAACAACTGCTTCATGGAACATTTTATGTTTTACTGAGAATGATAATTATTATTCAAAGTATTACTCAATTATCATTCTAAGAAAGAAATTTGAAACTTTGATACTTTATCAAGTATACCCGTTAGGCACATAATATATGAAACTGAAGGATTACTGCAGACAGAATATATTCAGGCATAGAATGCAATTTGTTACTATAACTGTATCTCAGTATTCAAGAAATAACTTTTTAGAAGACCTTCCTTATTTATTATTTTTTGATTTTATAAAATGCTATGAAGGTGTACAGAAGGACACCTTGAAAGCCACTATTCATTTATGTACTCTCTGTTTATTAGGAATTGGTTTTAGGTGCCTCTGGTATTAATATATAAAAGAGAGCCCAACAAACTAGTTACTCAATAAATATTTGATAAGTAATGAATAATATAAAACTGAATTTCTGTTAGACATATTTATTTGTATATGGAACTGGTGAGTCCTTGCACTGAGCTCATGATGAAAGGTGAAGAACTTGCTTGGGATGAGGAGGCTGTTGATGCCCTCTATGAAAAACACAATATGAAGTTGATTGAGAGGTCTTTTGACTCAGAGTTAATTAAAATGTACTTTGCTGCATTGTCAAATGTTTCCGCTGTGTGGACAAAAGAAAAACCTGAAGGGAGAAAATTTTTGAACTATCATTTAATCTACTTTAATGAGTTAGGAGACATTGATTTCTTGTAATAATTTCTTTTGAACTGAATTTCAATTTAAATATTAAAAATAATTTTAAATAGTCATTCTAATATTTTACAATAAATATGGCTAAGCTAGAAGAATTTACTAGAATAAAAATTTAATTAATGTTACCTTTTAATTTTAGTAGAAATATCCATGAGCATGTATAGTTTTTTTTTTTTTTTAATTTTACAAACAACGGCAACTCATCTTAGCCCTCTGCTTTGTGGCCAGGAGAAGACACAAAGATGAGAAGGGTTTCTGAGAATACTAATAGAGATGCAGGCTCAATGAACATCTGGATAGTTAACATGATATTTATACTTTATGATATTTATATTTTAAAGTGGAACACAAAATATAATGTCAAAAGAGTGAAATAAATTGAGAAATCTAGGATAAGAACATGATTTCATTGAGTCTTACCTAAGCCATGTACATGCATACAATATGTAATTTAATATTGTAGATGTTCCAAAGATATTGAACTGAAATATACTCAATTTGTATATTAAGAAAATAGTATTTTATTTTATATCCCTTGATATGTATGTTTTTATGATTGTCATTTAGTAGGTACATTTTTAAGAAAACATACAAAATACTAACATAAAATTACAATGTCAATTTCAAATATTTAATAGAGTTTTTTAGCAATCGGTCAGAATTCAAGGACTTGACATTGCTGTAGCTTTCATAATTTTTAATAACTTTAAATAACTTGGCAAGTCCAAAGGATCAGGGCTTATAGGAAGATCAGGAAGACAATTGGTTATGCCAAGAAAGCCAATCAATAGAGATAATGAATATGGGCAAGGTTTAAATGAAGTGATGCTCAAAAGCAAGCTTAGGGTACAAATGGCAAGAAGGCTGAGTGAGATTCTGCCAACTGACTTCTTACTATTTTGTTCTTTACCCTCTCTTCTGGATTAGCATACCTCTTATTTTGGGAACTGCCTCTCTGTTTTCTCTAGGCAGGAATCTAAGTGGCAGTAGCTCTCGAACATTGTCAGCAGTACAGAAATGGACATGTGTTCTAGACTCATCCAGTCACTGTTGACCATATCTCAAAGTGGAGATAGTAGGGAAGAGCCCATTCCTCTTCAGATCACAGCCTAATAGGACATGGATATGAATGGCAACCTTTCAAGGAGACCAAGAGAAAGGATAATAAAATTACTGCTAGCATATAGGTTGGCCCTTCCCTATTAATCCTCAGCTTGTCCCCACCCCGCCTTTCCCATGATATGATAACATTAGCTAATACTTCTCACTTAGACTGAAACTAGGTTCATTCTTTAATTTTCAGCTGGAGTCCTGACTAATGCATCTTCTGTAGCAAGAGCAACTCTTAACTGTGCTGTTTGAGGCCAGCCTGTGTAGTAGGATGGGCTGTACTGAACTCCCGGTTTAAGGTATTGGGGGAAAGGAAACAAACGTAATGGAAGGAAATTAGATGTAGAAGTTAAAGGATGCTAGAAAGCATCCAGTTCAGTATCCATTGTCATTGATAATTACATAAAAATGCCCCAAATATTTTATTTTTAATGAGATGGACTGTAACAGTGGAGAATTGTAATGGTGGGCAATTGTAACCCACCCACTATTCCTTTGACCTTGTTTCTGTAAGTGTTGCCTCTGACTAATACGTAGTTTGTAGATGAACAGCATGTTTGTGTAAGAATCCTAGGAATGGACTTCAAAAGATACAGACCCCGATCTTCAAGCATCCCAGCTCCGGAAGATTTGCTGACCTTCACCTTGGAGCCAGAGTGATGTGAAACCTTGATGACGTGAAGCAGGATGACTAAACCAGGATGGTGCCCACCAGATGTCACTTGCCTTATGGGAATGGACTGTGCTCGCCTGCACTTAGAGAACTTTGCTGCCCCCTCCCTCGATCTCTGTTCTGTTCCCCTCTCCCTCCTTATAAAAAACCTCTGCCTTCACTGATAGGTGGAGATGGGCTTTGTGACATGAGGCCCCCGTCCTCCAGATGGCGGACATCTACAAATAAATCACTTCCCTTTACATCAGCACCTGCCTCTCAAGTTCTGGCTTTGGTAGCAGCAGGTATTTGGTCCTGCTTTTGGTTACAGGTCCACCTCATTCAATTAATGATTCATCATATTCGGTCTCAGTTTGAGAATCCCATGACTTTTTACAGAGAGTTACTCCTTTCAGAACTCTCTCTTGGTCTAGTAGAAGACCGTGGTCAAGTTAAAAGAAAACACACATGTTCAAGTTTTGTCTTCTACTTAGGTGTCAGTCCCCCAAGGTCTGTCATGCTTATTTCTTGAACAGATCTTTCTTATCTTCTAAGCATGATCCAGGAAATTGCTAAATATATTGATTCAAGGTGTGTCTCTTTCCCTCCAGCCTAATAGTCAAACTCTCTTTTCAATATTCTTTCTCCTTTGGTTTTAATCTGAGACACATTTTAAGGATCGTTCTCATAACTGCAATAAATACATACATATATATATATATATATATATATATATATATATATATATATATATATTTATTTATAATAAGGGAAAGTTTATTGAAAAAGTCACAGAGGTAGAAGAGGCGAATGTAGAAGAAAGTGGCTCAGGAAACAAGATGAAGCAAAAGAAGGGCCCTTGGATATTAGGGGAGCAAGGATGAGAAACAGGGATGAAGGAAGGAGGAGAGGCTGTGGCCTGCTGGGACGGAGGGAGAGAGAGCAGGCCCTGGAGAAAGACGGGGCTGGGGAAAGGCGTGGGCGTGCTCCACAGAGCCAGATGTTTGAAGGTAGTGTTTTGTTTTGAACCTCTGTGTATTACAAAGTATCTTTCTGAGAGGGTATTAGGTTCGGCATTATTTGAAAGCTTATACATGTATAGATATAACTGAACATGTTTGAAGACAATTCTCAAAGGGTAGATTAACTATAAAGATATAAGAAAATTCAAATTAAACACTTCTAATTGGCAAAATTTCCACAGGGACATTCATCATAATCAGTGAATGATGAAGGATATCGGTGCATATTAGAGGCATAATTGTTGACTTCTGAACAAGTTTTAAGTGTATCTGAGCATTGGTATTCACCATTAAAAAGGAATTAACTTGCTCTGGCTGATAGTTCAGTTGGTTGGAGCGCTGTAGAAAAACAAACCAATGTTTCTGTCCTCTGTCTCTCAAATCAATAAATAAACAATTTTAAAAAGGAATTAGCTTGTTAGTATTCTCTATATAAATTTATGAATTAACAGTTGATTAGTTCTATATGACCTCTTTTATGAAGTAGGCTTTTCTTGTATATCTTGAGACATATAAAGCCAATTCAGATTATATCTGTGTTATAAAAAGTAAAGAATATAGCAATTCTAAAATGCAAGCACAACTTAATTGTTAAAGGATATAACTCAACAAATGATTTTCTTCAAAGCATGTATGTTCCAGTTTAATCTTTTCATTTGGGGACCATTTATCTACCTGTCAGCTATCTATCTATCTATCTATCTATCTATCTATCTATCTATCTATCTATGTATCTATCAATCTCTGACACTGCAAACTTCACCTTTAAAATATATACAGAAAGGAAAAAGAACACAAAATATGTAGTCAAGAAGTGTATTCCAAAAACTAAATATGGAAGAAAAAATAAAGTGAAGTTAAATAAGTAAGTTCTTCAAGGGAGAAAGACTAACAAGAAACTATTTGCGATTCTACAAAAATGAAGGTATTGTATACTTGTGAAAATATTTAAAAAAAACAATGGGACGCAAGTTTCTCTAAGAAAAATATCAGTAAACAAGGTAGTATTAAACACTTAAGTATCACCTATGAAAGAAAATCATGATGTTAGTTTTTATCTTTTGTTTCTGATTTCACGCATCAGCTTCCCATAGTCTCTTTCAGAGAGCTGTGATTTATTTATCTTTTTGTATATGCATTGCTAACATAGCACAGTATCTGACGTAGAGTGGAACTCATTAAGGGTGAGCTGTTGAATATTATACTTTCCCATCAGAAATTCACAGATGTGCTTTTTAAAAATAAATGGGGAGTGAGAGGCAAGAGAGAAGAAACTAATGAGGCTGATAGGTATCAAAGGCAATACAAGCAGAACATCTGTTTATGAGAAACAGAAAGTCCTTAAGTAACCGGTGGGGCTCTCCGTGGAGATTCTTCATTTCCCTTTGCATTTGTCCTTGTCTTACTGAGAACCCTTTACCTAGTGCTGTTAATTTTATTTAATACATTAGATAACAGTGCCACACATTCCTATTAACAAGGGTCCTTGACAGCTTATTCCAGTTTTCTTTATCGCAGACAGAATAAGTAAGATGACTTTAAATGTTTTAATTCACTTCCTTTTAAATTCCCAAGTGCTTAGTGTGAATTTCTTTTTGCATTTCACTGGAATCAATATTATGGTATTTTGAAGTGCATATGGGTAATGCTCCCTTTGCATGGTAGCTCAGGATCATAAACAAGCAAGAGCAAGTTGAAATTATGAGAGAAATCATGAATGGTCTGTGACATTTAAATTTTTTTGTGAAAACATTAACACATCTCTTATTCCTGGCCATAAATGCAAGTACATGAAAAATTGTAAAACTAATAATTTAGTACACTGCTTAAAACATGAGACATATTGAGAACTAAAGTGATTTCTTTCTTCGTAAAATGCTTATCTAGAGTTGTTTGAAAAGTGTATTGTTTTCTTTGTATGACTGATGGCTTGTACCGAAGCAAGCATCTCCCCTTTACCTTGGTGGACTGTCCTTATTTCTTTCCAATTTGGGATCAGCTTCCAACATTTTATTCTCTGATATTTCAATATCATGAAATATCTCCAGGAGTTGCTTTAATGTGAAGTTTTGTTGGTGTTATTTCTTTCACATATCTTCATCATTTGTGTCAAAATCAGTTTTTCCATGTGTGCTGAATTTTTCTTAAGTAAATTCCTCTGGCTTCATGTTTGAATATTCATGTTTGAAACCTCTTCAATGGTGGTGATTTCACCATCCCTAGGTAAGTCATTTCTTCTGTAACTCCATTGACGTTTTACTTGACTTTTACTTTAAGCATTATCACTTTTATTCCTCCCCCTAATATTTTCTTTTTATTATCCATTTTTGTTAAATGCCCTGTGAATTTATCTCTGGTGCATAGCGAGGCAGTACAACCATCAGCTTGGAGTCTGCGCATGAACTGAACAGATTCACAGTGACCAGACACTAATAGACTGAAAAAAGTGACACGATTGGTCACTGATCATATGATAACCATCTTTGATTTGCATAATAATTTTGTGCTGATAAGCTAGGAACTGGCTTTGTACCCAATGCAGTTACCGTTGGTATACCGTAGTAGCAACATGCCCTGGACCATGTTGTGGGGGCTGATATTATAGAGCTACGCTGTGGTAACAAAAATTCATGCACCTTAGAACTGTGCAAAACAAGACTATCTGCATTTTTATTATTTGGTATGAGTATTGATTATTTTATTATTTATGTGGACATATATGTAAAATTATCTCATTTTTATCGGATATTAATTACAACCTCTCTGATGTTTACTATTTTACACTGCATGTGGATTTCCATAGATGGCCCTATTTAAACTGCACTTGGAAACAGAATGGCTGTCTGTTGAGTTAGCAGTGCAAAGCCTGTCTGGCTGTTGTTGCAAGCATGCCAGTGTCTGCCAAGAAAGAGTCTATAGCTTTGTGGGTCCAGAAGCTCTATTATGCCAGAACACTGATTGTTTACCCAGACCTTCTGGGATGATTCATTCCAACCAAAAGAGCAAAATAAGCAATATAAGACAAACACACATTTTGAATTGATAATCACAAATATAACCATCAATTAGATGAAATTGTCACTCTGGGTTAGTAATAGATTTTTTTGCCTGGATAGGAATCTTAACCCTACTTTCAGTCGATCACTTGATAGACAACCAAGAGCTAGAATTAGAGGTTTCTGCCTTCAAAGAAAGAGTGAGGACAGATTCCCATTGACTTGGCCCCTTGAAAGGCAGTATACCTAACATCTAAAGACATGTTCAGTGTACCCCAATATGGTAGCTATTGGTCATATATGGCTAATGAGCACTTGAAATGTGGCTAGTACAAAATTGAAATGTGTTGTAAATATAAAGTATACATTAAATTTTGAAGAGTTTAATGAAAAATGATGCTAAGATACCATTAATACTTGTATTGACCACATGTTGAAGTAATATTTGGGTATATTGGTTCAAATAAAACATATTCTTAGTGTAGTATGTTGACCCATTTCTTTTGACTTTTTCATGTGGCCACAGAAAACTTAAAATTGTTCTCTCTGACTCCTGCTGTATTATTCGGCATCACTGTTCCTGAGCCACAGTGCCTAGGTTTAAATCCCATCTTCACACTGAACATGCTGAGTCACGCTGGAATTGACATTTAACCCCTTTGTTCCTCAGCTTCCTTACCTGTCGAGTGGAGAAAGAACAGTTTCAAGAGCATAAAGACAGAGTTAAGTTTAAATGAGTAAATAAGTGTTAAACACTAGATATTTGCCTGGCATTTAGTTAAGCACCGTATGTCCCTTGTTACTGTTGAATGTTGATCAATATAGGAAAAGCACTCACCATTTTTTTCATGTAAACTCTTTTTGTATTTTTGTTTTCTTATAGTCAGCACCATTTACTCTTTCCAGATCCATTGCTGTATAATTGGGTTAGATTACACTTTTTTACATCAGCCACATCAAGGCATGTTTTCTTAGCAATCCACACAGGACTATTGATGGAGAGTTGAAACACAGCCCAGTTTCATCACCAAGGTGTTTATATCACATCACAAACATATTCACACACCATGTCTTTTTGGTTTGCTTCCATGAATGGCTATCCACAGCCATTTACTATACGTTACAAAACACATATAAATGTATGAATCGTGTGTATGTGCATATGTTTTAATTATTATTACTCTCTTTACCAAATGGTGGCTTTTTTCTCACCTTGTGTCCAAATAATGGAAGCTCTTTCTTTAGATTATTAAGAAGTGATTACATGGTTTTATTATTTATTGTAAAATAATTTAGTGTTTACATTTAATATAAAGTTAAATTTTAACATAATTATTAAATCAAATTTTATATACAAGAATTAAAGTTTAATACTAGTACATGATTCTAGGATTTTTATTATAGTGATAAATAGCTGTAAGTTATAGGTTCACTGACTGATGAATTTAAATTTTAGACATATTTTTAAAAATATTTTTACCTTGGAAATAATTTCTAAATGTAGTTAGATAATACAGACTTCTGTAGTACATGAAGTCTATGTACTTACATTCGTTTCTGCTTTGTTAGTACTTCTCTGTTGTTTATGTATTTTGAGCAAGCGGTTCTTTCAGATATCTGTAGTATACTTTTGCACCTCTTTTTTTTACTGTTCTATGAGCAATATTCCTATGGAATAATCATAATGAAAATAGCTATTCTTCAAAATACAGGCTTCCAATTAATTTTATGACTCTAGTGTTTTTATACTCTTAATTTTCTCAATATTCTGAGTTTCTGATATAGTCATAACGTATTATTCATAGTTAACCACATTTATCATTCACTATCAACATTGAGGACATGAAATTTTAGTAGAGTTTTTACATCTGTTATTAATTCTTTTTCAGTTTGAAATATTCTAATCCTGATGCTATTGCCTTCTCTTGTAAAGATAGCTTTCAATCCTAACTCATTTTACTTCTCATTACATAATTATTCAATTTATCTGTTAATATCAGATGGTAATTTCAGTTAGAGTTTCCTTAAAGTCTGACTCTACATTATGAATTGAATTTGAATGCATTGTGGCAGTAATAACCTCAAAGCACTGTACTAAGTTTGTTAAGCATGACCTCCCTGCCCGAATTCACATGGCCTATAATTAATCAAATCATACCTTGCCAGGTGTGCATTTGCCGTGCTCCCTAAATACATTTCCATGAGTACAGTGCTACAGCAGATGTTAGCATTTGTCAGTCTTGATTCATCTTCTGCTGTTCATTTTATAATGCATTATGTGGTGCAAGTCCATTAAATAAACTAATAATACTCATTCAACAATAGAATAGTTTATTTATTCCAGTTGAATTTACTAGTTATCATGATTGGAATTTCCAAAAGTATGTAATCTTAACCTATGTCACTTAACTTAATATTCTTGTACCCAACATGCATGTGGGAAATAATTATTATAAAATATAGTATATCTCAAATTTTGTAAGTCCATTTTATACTTTTTTCAACTTTATTGTTTTAAATCATGTGAAGAGGAAATAGTGTCTGTAGTAATAGCCATCACCAGAGTGCTCACCAGATGAAAAGGTGTTATAATCAATCCCAAGAGGAACACATTATATCAATGAAGTATTTAATGGGGTTTGCAGGTAATGGGGAATTATTACAATTATATTGAATCTTAAAATGTGCCTAATTCTAAAAGTAAAGAAAATAATTTAAAGTACTTATTATCAGCTAGACAGATGGCACTATGGCATTTGTAATCAATTTTAATATTGCTATAGATTACTGTTATTTATTTGGCTTTGCAGCATGGAAACAGTTAAGGGCACAGGAAAAAAGTACCTTTCTTGGTAATTTTAAGTAAAATGCAAAATATTTGTCTGTTTAATACTTATAATTGTGCAGGTGCAAATGATGGAATAAAAACAAAATGTAGGCTTAAAGTTTTTAAAAAAAACATACAAAATATTTCTGATATTAAGTTTAATAAATCAGAATATTTATTGTCATTGTAATTTTATTTTCATAAATATTTAATTAACAAGGTATTAGATAATTAAATGGTCTACTCTAAATATAAACTAAAGGAAATTCTTAATAAAAGTGATACTTGTAATGTTAAATGTTATTTTATTTCCCCGAAAGTTCTGATATCTCTGTTTCATCTTGATTTTTCATGTATGTGTAAGGAACAGTAATTGCTTTTTGAACTGAATGCACAACATTAGGCATTACTCAATAGATAACTCTAGTGGAATATAGTTCTGACTAGAATTATGACTTGTATTTTTTCCTACACCCAACAGAGACCTTTCTGTGTATGATATTTGTGTCACATGTATATCACACCACACTATACTCAGGAATAGTTACAGTTTCCATACCTTAATATTAATATTTTTACATTATTGGGATTATAACATTTTTAATTCTAGTGTGTTCAAATATCAAGGAACAAGTAAACTTTAGTGAACTATTTTAGGTTTTCCTCTTACTATGGCAATATGCAGTTAGCCGAAAATATCTCAGAAATACAAATATAAGTGATTGAATATAGCAAAAATGTCTTGATTCATACAATACAAATCTTTAGAGTTTAATTTTATACAAGTGAAAGTACATGTATCATATAGCTCTAAACTATCTTTAATTTGATAGTATTATATGGATAACATTTTGGCTGAATATTTTCATTGTGCACTTTTGGTTTTTGTAATTTCTTTGGCTTTGGTAATATTTAAGTCAGTTTTTGGAAACAATGCCTGTAAAGTTGTGCATTCATATTATTATGTACATGCTACTTTAAATAGGTATAATTTCATAATTTCCATAATCTCACTGTTTTTTAACTGTTTTAGCCTATTAGCTTTTCTATGTTTGCCTTCATAATAGACCTATTTTGCAATGTGATACATTTCTGTGTGTATTTTTATAGAATTATTATTCTTACTCACATCTGATATTCTTAAATGCATTCCAGAACAGAAAGGACATGATTAGTTTTGAATGTATTACCATATGTTAGGTATTGTGCTAAACACTTTAAACCTATATCACATTTGTGCTCATATTAGCTCTGTTAAGGAGGCATTGTTATCCCCATTTTACAGACAAGTACATTGAGTCTCAGTGGGTTGGGCTGAGGAATGAGTTCCATTCAATTTTAAAGCCAAAGCATTTTCTACGATGTGCTCTGAAATGTGAAGGGAATGCTCTTTATAACTTTTTCTAAACATTCATTAACTGTAGTGGGTAGGCGTGTAAAGATTGTGAAAAATGAAGTGCCTTAGAAGTTCACATTGGTGTTGAAACCTTTTTTTTTTTTTTTAATTCAGTGTTGCCTAAAGTGGATTCATCTAGGACACTGATTTTAAGTGAGCGATTGGTAGAGGATGATGAAAAAAAATTTTATGCCTGAAATGGCCATGCATAGGAAGAGCGAGGGGATGAGGTTTGGTGATAATATGTAGAGAATGATAAGAATCAAACGAGAACCCACACCCAGGTGGAATACCCATCCATGAATCATTTGTTCACTTGTGAGTCAATAGATGTGTATTGATGCATTATCACTGTCTTTCATACAATGTGTTAGACACTATCCAAAAGCCCATAGTTGGGAGGAAGAATAAAACAAACCAAAGTGAGAGAGGAAATCAAACATGAGGATCACTAATTAGCTTTCTAAAGCACAGGAAGGTGAATCCTGGATGATGCCTTGAATGGTGGTAAAGCTTATTTATTTTGCATTATTGATCATTAGTTTTAGGTTAACCTGGCTCAGACAATCTACAGTAAATGCAGAAACGAGATGGACTCTAAAAACGGGAAGTTTGTATCAAGGGCCAGAAACAAAATTGTCAGTGTTCCTCCATTTCCCTTCCTTCCATGAACCTAAAATTTACAGCAGACACCCCATTTCACCTAACCCACCATGCTGTACCATTTCTGCTACTGACCGTAACTTAGTCATGACACTTTTGCTTATGATGACATTTTTCACTTGGTTTTCTTTACTTACTTTATTAAAAAAAAATTCTATCTAGCCTCTAGCAACTTATATCTCAACTTGATTCTTTGGTGTTGGCTGTAACTTGCCATGATCCTGTGATTTTTGCTGACCAACGTAGATTAAGGAACAAAGCAACAATTTATTTATTATTATATTTTTAATTTCTTTCCTTCCTTCTCTTTCTTCTCTTCATTTTATCTTTTTAACTTTTTCCATATCAAAACTGACCAATGTTTTCATGCCCCAGGATGGGACCTTGAATAGCCAAATACAAAGAACAAAATATTAAATTGTTAGCTTTGAAGTGTAAAATAAGATTTTAAAAATTCATGGCAGAGACTGTGGGTTTAAAAGGTTTTCGAATTACACAGCCACGAGAGAGGAGAAGTTTGTGTGTTTTATATTTGATCAATAAAAGAGAAGCCCTGAAGAAATCTCGGTATTCAGTTTATGAGATAATATCAGGAGGGATCAGGAGATTGCAGAATGGAGGCATGGGAGACCAGGAACTATAATGAGCTGTGGGTACGTCAGTAGAGGCAACAAGGATAGATGCCCGTGACCTTCCAAAGCCAACACAAGGTGTATCTCAGTGGATGCCAGCGTTGAATGACAACTCCAGTCAAACAAGATATTTGCCTCCAAAACCATAACGCCGTGTGTCATCATTTCACTTCTGATATGAATGCAGGAATAGGGACACGGTTCAGCTATGTTTGCCTACATTGTTTGCTGGTGTCAGCCAGAATGGAATCTCATGAAAGAGAATCATTTAGTAAGAGAAACTATTTTAGCGTTTCTTAAACGCGAGTCTTGTTCCCCAGAATCTGGATATTTAATGTACTTGGCATCTAGTTCTGCCTAGACTGCCTGCCCTCTTCTCCCTTTGCTTGTTTAGTTTCTCTAGCTTGTGACTTCTCCCAGTAACTGCTTGTGCCCTCCTGCTCCCTCGGGCGGGGCCTACACTCACGGAGACACGTGCATTTCTTTCAGGAATTTCTTTACCACTTCATCTGTCAGAATGTATCGGATATTATTTACTAGGATCCACTTTGTCAGTCCCTTGGATTCTAATGCATTTGATCTGTGACATTGACTTGCTGAGTATGCCCTAAATATTCAAACAATAATCCTCAATGAAATCCAAATAATGTAGTGATTGTGAGGACATGCTATATATAAAATATGCTTTTTTCCTAAGTAATTAAAGTGGGAATGATAATAGTTACCTAATGTGAATCTATAGTATTTACTGTAAGAATGCTTCATACACATTATCTCATTTAACCTTCGAATTGTGCAAATAAATAATGCATATTAGTCTTTCTTAAAATACATTTGCAGAAGAAAACATACCCAAAAGCTGTACACATAATAGACAATAAGTATATGTCGATTGAACATAGGAAAGTATGTGTAAAAATGTAACAAACACATAATCATATCTAATTATGAAAAATAAGCTATGTTTTACTTCCCTTGTGTTTTCCCTTCTGTGATTATGATTACATAGATACCGCATTTTACTTTTGAAAACGGAAGCAATGCATGCTACCCCACTTATAAGGACACGTGAATGTTCTCAGGGAATCAAGGTGGACACAATGTCATTAACGGCTTTCTGACTGGAGTCGGACTGCTCACGGTGTTTCCCAGCTGTCTGACTCTGAAGAAGCCACTGACCCTCTCCATGCCTCAGTTTCTAATCTGAAAAATTATTGTGCCATATGTAATATTTAGTGTTCTGAAGATTAAACAGGAAAGCATGAAGTGCATAGGGAACACTAAATTGTTATTTATGATTGTTCTGGTTATAGATATTGATAATTGTAAAGCTTTCTTTTATTTCAAATCTCTTAAATCAAACTTAGAGTTAAAGATGGTGCAATTTTTGGACAAGTAAAACAAAACTTATTTAGGATTCACTGGCTAATAATAATGTGTGATATATTTCAATGTAACCATTTTTCAGGAAAGTCTGGAGAGTGTTTTCTGACTTGAGGTAACTAGAAGAATAAATGCAGCAGAAAATGAGGGATGAATTTAGGTTCTTGCTCAAACCCTAAACAAAAAACAGCAAGCTAGTTAAAAATCAGTAGTTTTGCGATCCCACTTTTACATTTTAAATTTATACAAGTCTGCTACTTGAAAACACAGCTTTGACAGTTGGTGGTATTTACCAAATATTTTCAGCTCTCACCTGTTTGGATATGTGCAAGGATTATATTTGCTTGCCTCTGAATTCAGGCCTGGGGTTTTGCAAGCTTTGACCAATCAAGTGCAGGGAGTGGCCACGGTCACTTTTTTATTTTTTTGGCACTGCTATCATGATTGTTGCACCAGTCAAGGGGACAGTTCCATCACCCTGACATTCTTGTGTGACCATGATGAGAGAGCCCCCTGCTGACTGTCACTGGAGATGCAATGAGAGCAAAAGAATCCCTTGTGTTAAAATATGACACTTTGGGATTTTAGATAAGTACAACATGACCTAAAATACCCTGAGTGTCACAACATTTATTCATTTATTTAGATTTTGAATCATTGCTTATAGTTATTTTACTTTTAAAATTATAAAAATGTATACTGGAGTATCACGCAATGCAATAATATAAAACTTTTCATTACAAACACTACCTGTAAATCTCAATTTACAGTGTTGCGGGAACATGAGAGTTTTGTTTAATCTAATACAGTTTTTGCTAGTTCAAAATAGAGTACCTGTCACTGTGCTTCCAGTATGATACAGAACGCTTTAAGTAGAACAGCTTGTTTGAGGGAGTTGAATTGGATATTTAATACGATTATTTGTCACTTTAGTTACTCATGGATATGAATCACAATAATTACAATCCAAGATGAAATTCACAAGTATTCATTAAGTGTCATGTATGTGTAAATCACTGTAATAAATTTTTGATAAAAATGAAAAGACTTGAAATTAGATATCTACGATGATTTTCTAAACTAATGATGCTGAATTTTATAAAAATTTCAATAAAATATTATTAATGAATTGTAAGACAGTTTCAAAAACAGTTTCACTTTTTTCTGTGACTCAACCGGGTTTTGGTTTGGAGATTTATTTGAAATGAGAGAAAGAAATAGAGAGAGAGAAAGGGAGAGGAGAGAAGAGACAGCATCAGTCTGTGTTATTTTCATGGACGGCGTTGACTCAGGCAAAATGAAAAAAATCCTCATATATAATTATGTAATATATCCTCATACATTATCATACTTTGGCGATTTTACCAGTTTTTATAGTTCTGTCATAAACAGTTTAAAGTCCCATCATCTAAAGCTTGCATTCTTGTCTAGTCCTTTATCAAAGGGTTCATTCTTGTGAATCAACAAGGCATAGACCCGGACTAAAGAGAGCTTTCATAGTTTTTAAGAAAGTGACGCTGGCTTACGGTCTCCTAGGAAACCCAAAAATTCAGCAGCTGTAGAAAGTCCAAGTTTTACAAAACAGCTATTATTGGGGGTAAAGTCCTCCAAGGAAGCACTCCCTTCAACTTCACCTATTTTAAAATTTAATCTAAGAAATCCATACACAGCATTTATGGTTGGCCATTTCTTTCAAAAAGAAAAAAATAAACAAAACCCAGATTTGGACATTTTAATTCCTTGATCTGTCTGTAACTGCAATTCAACTCAGGAAACTTAACAAAAGGCTGATTATTTGAAGAGAATGGTCATCAAATAAAGACTGAAAAAAAAATACAAACCCAGTAAGCACAAACAGAATAATTAGTGGAGCGATATAATTAATAACTAATTAGGAAAATGTATATACATCGATAAGACATCTGTATTTCAAAATATAAAAATTAACAATACTTGAAATGGCTAATATCTCTCCATGAAATGAAGAGCTTGAGCTAAATGTGCTTCAAAATTGTTATCAATAGAAAAAAAAAAAAAACCCGGGGTGATTTTGTAAGCGTGAGCATGCCCAGCTTCTTGGTTCTGCTCTCCCTGGGCAGGAAGAGCAGGACTGCGGGACACTGCTCTTAGAAACGTGCACCTCTCTCTCACGTTACCTTTCTGCTCTGGAAGATAGGCAGGGCAGATTGCGTCTCAGAGACTGGCCGAACACTGCCTCGTGTGCTGTGTGTGTGTGTGTGTGTGTGTGTGTGTGTGTTACTGATTTCTTTGTTATCAATATGTCATGAGAAACAAGGTAGGTTTAATAATGAACAATTAATTTTAGTATCATTTCCCTGACCAAAAAGAAAAAACAAACAACAACTGAAGAAATAAACAGGGTTGTGGAATTATCAGTATGTTGATGCAGTGCTTGCCACAATGGAATAGAAAAACGAGGAATGTCTTTGACATTCAGCAGATCTAAGTCTAAAACTGTTATTTTTTTCAGTCTTATTTTTGAGACTTTGGTCAAGACAGTGAACTTCTCTGAAATTCAGTTTCTTTATATGAAGAATACAGATGTTTTAATTACCTCTGAAGGGTTTAGGATTATTTTTAAATGAGATGACATCCTACTTTTTAGTAAATGTTATCATCTCTTTTCCTCTCTTCACAAGGACACTTAAGTAAGTTCTTTTCAACCAGGGTTATAACCTGATACACACACACGTATACATTAGTGCATTATCTGCAGTGATAATGCACTGATCTGCTTGTCAAATGCAAAATAAGATAGAAACATGAAAGTAAGGAACTTAATTATACATTACATAAAAAGGTTTCCTTTCATCTATTCATTTTTTCTCATAGGTAGGTGCTTTTGTGATATATATATATATATATATATATATATATATGTATCCATATGTTATAACAATGCCTGCTATTTGTTAAGCATTTGTGATAGGTGTGGCCATGAACAAGAACAAGGCTGATAGTCTTTGCTGTCATGAAGCACATATTCTAGTAAAGAAGAGAAAATTGGGAAGCTAATAAACAAAATTACAGGAATTAAAATATTTTTCAAGAAGGTTGCATTTGACCTAAGAACTGAAAGATACCTTAGAATTAACCATGCTAATTCATTTAGGGGAAATTGTTCCAAGCAAAAAGAATAGCTCATACAAAGTTCCTAAGGGGAGAATGAACTTGGGTCGTGTCAGAAACAGACGGTCCTGTGACAGAACTGGGTTTCACAAGGTGTAAAACAGACTACGAGTGGGCCCTCAGTGACCCCAGCTTATGTGATCTGTACCCCCATTGCACAGGGATTGGTTTGTAGGATCAGTAGAATAAGGCAGAACTATCGGTATGCTACTTCTGAGACTGTTACAAATGCCACTGAATTCCTTTGTAGTCACTGTTTTTTATTCTCTTGGAACCTTTGGCCTGGGGAATCCGTGTTCTGAGCAGCTCACTTGAGATGCTTGTGTGGAGGGGAAATAAAGACTTCTGGCAACAGTTACAAGAGTGAACTGGGTGCATCCTTCAGCTCCAAACAAGTTTGCAATGGCGGCAATGCTAGCCAACACTTTGACTGAAACTTCATTAAAGACTTCAGCCAGGACTGCTTGGCTTCATTACTGCCAAATTCTTGACTCTCCGAAATAGTATGGACTAATAAATGCTTATTGTCTTACGTGCCCCCATTGGGAGGAATTTGTATGCAGCAATAAAGAAAGAATACAAAAAGAAGAGTGGTTTAGAAGTAAAGTGACATGATGTAGGACTTCACAGACTGTGGTAGAGCATGAATTGTGTTTTACGTTATTAAACTTAAGTTACTAAATAACTTGAAATTATGAAATGGACACATAACATTATTTGACTTTGTTGTAAATAAAAATGAATTGACTCTCGGGGACATACCATTTTTGAGATGCATAGAATTAGCCAGGATGTCGAATTAAAAGGGGCAATCCAAATGTGGGTGAGGTGGTGATTAAAGTAGAGCAGGGGAAACAGAGACAAGTGCAGCTATCTGGGAGACAAATACACATAGAAGTGGCAAGGGATGCCCCCGATGGGGATATTCTTAATACACATGAGCACTTAAGAAAATAAAAAGCAAGTAACGAGTGAATTTGTAAATGACAAAAATGCATCTAAAAAGAAAATCAATCTCCTTATTATTGGCAAAAAGTCAATAATAATGGCACATTTGTCATCATGCAGATTTAAAAAGGTTGATGAAACTATTCATTGGCAACACTGGAAAACTGTACACTCATTTATTATAGAAACAAATCTAAATTGGCATAAATTGTCTGGAGCTAGTCTGCAAAGTACATATTTTTTCTAGGGATTCCACTTCTAGGAATTTACACTGATGAAATATTTGCAATATTAATAAACTCTCGTTCATGGGAGACTTTATATTGGTGGAAATTTGAAATTTATAAGCTCATCATGTTATATGTAATAAACCATGCTTATAGCATAATGTTGAGTAAAATAAAGGTCTGAAGATGGTATATTTTTAAATCGATCCATGTTATGTAAAACAGTGCACATCCATGCCATATACTCATGATTTGTGTGTGGCGGGGGGTGGAGGGAGAGGGAGGGAAGGAGAGAGCGAAGCAGAGGGAGAAGGAGGGAGGGAAAAGAAACAGAGGGATGAAGGGATGAAGAAGATTTGGAAGAATATTCAGCAATTATGAACAGTTCTGAATAGAGGATTTGGAAATTATTATTTTTCTCTATCAAGAGGTTCTTTTTGCCAGCATGCTATTTTAAAATATTTTATAAACTTTATTTTTAGAGAACTTTTAATTCACAGCAATATTGAGCAAATGGTAGAGAGATTTTCCATATACCTCACCTCATAACCTTCCCCATTACCAACATCCTTACCAGAATGTTGCATTTGTTACAATTGATGAACCTATAATGACTCAACATTATTACCCAAAGTCCATAGTTTACGTTAGCGTTCACTTTTGGCATTGTACACTCTATGCACTTGGACAAATGTATAATCACACACACACTGTTGTAGTATCATACAGAATATTTTCACTGCCCTACACATCCTCTGTGCTCTTCTTACTCAGCTCAACCTCCCCCCCCAATCCCTGGCAACCACTGATCTTGTTTACTGTCTCCATAGTTTTGCCTTTTCCAGAATGTCCTGTAGTTGAAATCTTATATCATGTAGGCCCTTTCAGATCATCTTCTTTCATTTAAAAAATATGCATTAAATTTCCTCTATGACTTTTCATGACTTGAAAGCTCAATTATTTTTAGTATCAGTAATTCCATTTTATGGAATATTATTTACTTATACACCTACTGAAAGACATTTTGGTTGCTTCCAAGTTTTGGGAAATATAAACGAAGCTGCTGTAAACATCATGGTTCAGGTTTCTGTGTGAACATACATTTTCAACTCCTTTGGATGAACACCAAAGGATTTAATCACTGGGTTTATGGTAAGAGTATGTTTAGTTTTTTAAGAAACTGCCAACATGTTTTCCAAAGTGACTGTAACCAGCAATGAATGAGAGTTCCTGTTGCTTAACATTTTCAAGCATTTGATGTTTTTAGTATTCTGGATTTTGAACATGTTAGTAACTTGTGTAGCGGTATTGCATTGTTGTTTTAATTTGCCTTCCCCTGATGACACATGATGTGAAACAAATTTTTATATGCTTAATTGCCATCTGTGGATCTTCTTTGGTGAGGTATCTGGTAAGGTGTTTGGACCATTTTTTAGCTGGCTTACTTATTTCTTGTATTGTTGACATTTACTTTTCTTTAAAATTTTAAAATTTATTTATTTTTAAACAGAGGGGGAGGAAGGGAGAAAGAGAGGGAGAGAAACAGCAATGTGTGGTTGCCTCTCACACGCCCCCTGTTGTGCACCTGGCCCACAACCTAGGCATGTGTCCTGACAGGGAATAGAACCCTGGGCCCTTTGGTTCTCAGGCCGGTGCTCAATTGACTGAGCCAATCCAGCCAGGTTGTTGTTGACATTTGAATACTCTTTGTAGGGTTTGCATAATAGTCCTTTATCAAATGTGTTCTTTGCAAATACTTTTTTACCAGTCTATGGATTTTCTTATTCTTTTGACAGTGTCTTTAGCAGACAGAAGTTTTAAGGTTAATGAAGTCCAGTTTATCAATTCTTTCATGGATCACGCCTTAGGTCCAATGTGATATCTTTACAAATAAAAATAACCCAAAATTGTGTAAAAATGTAAAATATAGAAAAATTACTGAAGAAAATAATATTTAAAATCTTAGCCAATATCGTGATTTTTTTGTTAAAACAAATGACTTACAAAGTAACTCTATTGCATTAGTCATTTTATGTATTCAAATATTATAGCAATAATTCAAATTCTCAGTAGTCTATTTTTGTTTACATATTTAGTTTTCCAGAAACTTTGCTTTCATTTACTGTTTTAAAACAGAGCACAAGAAAAATGTTATAGGAATTATAAGGTAAAATTAAACAAGAATGATCATTGAGGAGAAAACAAAACATCAGGGCAATGTAATGTAAAATTAAAGAAGATGTATATTCACTATAATTTTATTACAGATATTAAATTGCCTGGTTTTCATGTTAATCATAGGCCATTCATGAATCTTTTATTAAGATTGCTAAAATGATGCATTTGTTTTGAGTCAGTGTTTCTATAACAATTCAGTTAGATAAAAACTTTAACTCAACATGATTGTCACGCTAAATTTTAGTTTATTCAAGATCTGAGGTACTAGTACTAAGAGAATCTTATCCATTGAAATGCTGCTTTGTAGTTTCTGCTTTAAAGAGTGACTAAGGATCCAGAAGTTTCTGCTTCCCTATTGAACTGATACTAATTTATTTAGGGTTTATTTGAGGTCTTAAAATGCATGGCAATTACAGCCACATAGCAGTGTCCTACTTTTGTAATTACTAGTCTTATTTGTGCTTTGCATGCAGTGTTCCATTTCTCCTTACTGCAGTTGGGAAACTGATTAACGACTTGCCTTGGAACAATAAGACAGTGGAGGCTCCGAGGTGTTAAATGCCTTGCCCAGCATTACAAGTCTAATAAGTAGTGGAGCAAGAAAATTACTCCAGAGTGCACAGTGAAATAACGTCTCCTAAAAGTAAATCACCCCCCACCGAAGGCTTACGTAGTTCTCACACGGCTTCCAAAAAGTCTCATTTTACTTTACTATTGACTAGAGATAGGAACTTACTTATGAAAAATGTCTCCCCTTCTCAGTTTTTCAACCTCCATTTTTCTTCCCTGCATAGTAACCATCTCAGTTGTTATATTTTCCATTTAATTGTTGCTTTGAGTGCATTTGTCTCATTAATTTAATTTAGCAATAACTTTGTGTAAGTTCTAATGTATTGCATTTAGTACATGTAAACATTTAAGGCAGAACTGTAGTGCTAAAGGAGATTGTGAAGGTAATTGGGGATGTAAGGTGTTTTAGAGAAATCATTAAATAGAGAGACAGAGCAACTTGTAGTGAAGTACAGTCATTATTGACAATTTGGGTCTTACCTCTTCGGCACTATTCGGTCAGCATGATATGAACTGGCCCTGCTTTAACTTGATACCATTGCTAAGACCTAAACTATATCATTGCAAAATAATTGTGTATTTCTCTTCTTTAATCTGTCACTTCATAAACTTATTCATAATATACTACTTGGATATAGTCTAGTATTTTTCTATAGCTTATTAATAGTTTAACAAACACTTGAATGTCCCCAATATGCATTATATCTAAAATGCACATGGAAAGTGGAAATATATTTCCCCTAAGTAAAATGCCTGCAGTATATAACAACCAGCCAGTCTAATTATTTAATTTCCATGTTTTAACTTTGTTTATTTTTATGCACATTGTCTCAAAAAATGGCCTTATGTTTGAGAAGCTAAATTGTTCAACCCAATCATACTCAAACAGTTTTAAAGGCAATTTAACTTGTTAAGTTCTTGATTTTTTTTTTTTTTTAATGAGCATGTAGTAAAATGTACTGTGTTCTGGCCTTCAAGTCAGTCAGGAATTCTGCAAAGTGAAGCTGTATATTCAGACAACTGAATGTCTTTCACAGCCTAATTTATGTCATGAAACAGCAATCTAGAATATATTTGGCCGTGGATGGCATTTTTAATTTTGAAGCTACACTGAAGCTGGCACACTATCATCCAAAAAGTTGTCAAATGAGTATGCTAATAGAAAATCTCTGGCTATGAAATTAAGTTGTAATTTTATCAAGCAGAGATAAGAATGCTATATAAAACATGGATTTTTAAGGCAAATAGAATTATCAAGTTGTTAAGAGTCGCCCATAATTTGAAAATCCTATAGTAATTAGATTTTAAATTTCTAACTCGTTATAAAGATATACAGAGTTTGGAATAAGGATGTTTCTACCTTGAATCTCTAAAGTTCCTATCTGGAATCTTCTCACTTTCTGTTGGACTTAGAGGTAGGTCTGTCTATCTATCTATCTATCTATCTATCTATCTATCTATCTATCTATCTATCTATCATTTCTCCTTCCATCCACACATATATATGCATATATAATTAAGGTATAACATATATGGGTAATATGTAATGAAATATATAAATATATTTAAAATGTCAAGAATTTGCAATCAGACTTAGGCATCATATACTATTGTTCTCCAAACCAGATCATATATTACAAAAAAAGGATAAATAACCTCACTATTCACTAACTCTCAGATCTTGCTAAAGGTTGTGCTTGGGGAGAGTCTAATGCCTTCAACGGTAGTTATGGTAATGGTTTCTATTTTTTTCCTAGTGCCTGAATAATTGTGAAGATAATGTATGTGCAAGGGTCACAGCTACTATGAAAATATAATCAATACTACTTTTCTCAGTGGCTGAAATATATATTTAAATTTGAAAGGAAAACATCTTGCTTTTAAAATCCTTTTCTGAGGATAAGCCTGTTGTGAGATATGATTTTATTGTTTAGGAGTAATAATAAGAATGGCCAGTTAAATATGTTTTAGTCATACTGGAAGCTCTTGAAAAGAACAATTCAAATATTTTAGGTATATTATTTCATATATAGACACACATATCATAGACATGTTTCATACAAAAGTTCACTAATACATGAGTTAACTTTCATATGATAAAAGTGAACATTGTTCTTACAAGCTACAGTAACTATTTTTATCACTTTCTAACATTTTTTTCTCTTTCAAGTTTTATTTTAGTGTTAGTTGAAATAAAAAAAAATGGTTGTTAAAGTTCAGTGAAATTCCTTTATACTGAATGATTTCTTTTACCTTATTTTTTGCAGAGCTATAAGACTGATAACTTTGTTGAACTTGTAAAAGCTTATCTAAGACTAAACGTTCTCATAAATATTGTACATCGTCAATTTGGTGATTCGATCATAGTATTTAGTATTACTTTATTTTTTATTCTGTTAATTTTTTGAGGACAGAAACAGTATCTAATTCATCTCTATATTATCTGGTTGTTAATACAATATTTGGCATGTAGCAACATCTCAATATTCAAAGAGAACATTAGACAAGTTATATACTGGGGGAACCCCAAAACATAACTTATTTATAAAAAATGTGTATTTATTCTTACATGTTTAAACTTCAGTCACCTTCAAAGTACTCTCCATTCGATGCAGTACATCTAGTGAGCTTTTTTTTTTCCAATGCTCAAAACAGTTTTTGAACTCATCAATTTTGATGCCTTTTTACGCTTCTGCTGTTTTTAGTTTCACCTCTTCCACGTCGGCAAAACATTTCCCTCTGAGGACTTCTTTCATCAGGGTAAACAGAGCTGCTAAGGATGAGATTGGGTGAATAGGGAAGGTGAGGCAAGGAGGTCATGCTGTTTTTGGTCTAAAGCTGCTGAACTCTCAGCGTGATGTGGGCAGGTGTGCTTGTAAATCACCCATCGTGAAATGGGCAAACATGTTGAAAGAGTCTTCAAAAAAAAATCACTGAAGACAAATGCAGCCTCTCACAACGATGCCAGCTGGGACACTGATACAGATGAGTTCCTAGAACACGCACCTAGTGAGGGAAGCATGTACTGCAGGGGTCCCACCCTCCAGAAGGTAATTTCTGTTTTTGGTCCCCCTTCAAATATCCTGTATTGAATTCAAATTAATCATGAAATAACACAGATAGTAATTCTTTATATTCAGGAATGAAATAAAAATGATCCCCTCTATGTTTTATAAACTATGATACATCAGATTAACACACTAAATTATCATGAATCTGAAAAAGTATTTTTGGAAGGTACCGTAAAGAGCCTTCCCAGGATTATTTCTTGAAAACCTTCTATTCTAAGATTTTAGTAAAATACTTACGTATGGAGATTGTATGTTTCTCTACTCCAGAACTATCCCTGAGTACTGTCCTTCATGAGACGGGAGAATGTGTGACTGAATTCGGGGCCTACTGCTTAACAGATGGAGCAAATTTAGTTCCTCAAACTAGTAGCCTCTGCTCTTCTTTGTGTGAGCACACAAATGATCATGGAACTGAAGAAATCATAGAAAACAGAGAAGAAAACCATGTCTGGGTATTGTGTGTGTTTCATAACAACAGTTGAATAAAGGGATATATAAAAGTACTACACAAAAAGAAAATCATGCAAGTGTTATTTCAGGAAACATCTTATTTGTGTAATGTCCTTGTTTAAATAGCAACAAAATCAGTTCTTCATAGAATCCAGTCCCAGGCAGAGGATTATTCTTCCAACAAAAGTGTATGCTTCCTTTCATCTGAAAAAGAAAATTATAATATCCATCACACTTTCCTTTCTAAAGAATCTTTCTTCATTTTGAATTAACTTAAATCTTATTAAATAAATTTCAGTAACTAGGTTTTTACAAGTGTCTATTATTCTATTTCATTTTATTATGCATATACCACTGCTCTTTTTAAATACGAATCCATATTTCAATCGAGATCAAGACTAGTATTTTTCACTGAGAACTGAAAGCACAGAGATGTTGTTTAAAACTATGGGACTGGGTGTGATCGAATAAGAGGGAAAGTGGATGGCAGAAGCGGCTCCAGGCCAAGCTCTGGGACATTCCAGCATCTGGAGATCTGGAAGATGAGATAAATCTCACAAGAAGACAGAAGACTGAAATGGAGGGGAAACGAGAGAGAATTGCTCCAAAAGCCGAATGCAGAAAGCGATTCAAGATGGGGGACCGCCATAAATCATGTTAGATGGAGTAGGGCTGAGGGGGTAAAGAGCAGGGGTAATCTGCCCGGGAAGAAGAAAGGCAAAGCGGGCGGTTACGAAAGCAGAAGCCTGGTAGTCTGGGTGGGTGGGGAAGGTGAGAGTTCTCTTCTGATTTTACTGTTTCTTTTTTCAGCATTGCAGTCCCATTCTTCTGATGAATGTGAGGCGGGAAGCGATGGCTGAGGTTTGCGGGGAGCGGAGATGGCATGGGGAACTCAGAGCTTAAATTGGCTAAGGGACTTCTCAGGCCTCTTATTGGCCTGTGCATTTTTCACAGCAAAAACTGACTCTTACGATTGTTGGAGATAAAGTGTGCTAGATGACTTCTGGCATAGTAGATTAATGTTTACTCTATGAATTACTGAACCGTTAATGAATCACATTATAGTTGCATTGAAGCCTGTTTTATTAATATTGTGAATAGATAGTTGAGCAATGTTAATTTAGTGTAAACATTCCATTATCATTTTATCTACCATAATTCCATGTCACATAAAATTTTAATTTTCTCTTTACCAAAAAAATACTGTGCTTACACAAAATACCGTATCTCTAACATTTTAGTTTCCTTTATTCTTTTTAAAGATAAAGTATTCTATAATGATTCAGTGTTTTTGTTTTTACCTTATCACTGTTTTCTCCCTCCCCCATTTCCCTTTTTTACTCCGAAAATATTTTTCTGTTTTTTTCCTGTGTTCTGCTCTGAATACTGAATTCTGTGTTTGGAAATTCATTTGCCTGCGGAAAATACAGAAGCACCCTGATAAAAGTGACTCTTTTTCTAAAAGCTTGACCCATCCTTCTCATTTTTTCTCATACTTAACCTGCCTCTGTTAACACTTTTATCAAGAGTGTTGATTTCCTATTTGAAGCAAAGTTGAACCATAACAGGCAACCTGAATGCACTTTAAACACACCTCAAAGTGAATTGCAAGGTCGCAGTTTCTTCCCATTCTTCACGGGCTGCAGTCAGTATGCTCCGAAAGTTACTTTGTGACACGGTGATTGCCAGATGGTATCTATGCTCTTACTCCGTTTAAGAAAGTAGGAAGAGAAAACTTTTATCAGTCTGTCACCATCAGGCCTTATCACACACAAGCAAGCGTTCGAGCTAACAGAATAGCCCGGATCATAAAAACGCCCCAAAGCAGATCAGCGTGGGAGATTGGCCGGTGAGATCGAACAAGTTGCGCAGGATTCATCTTCTCGCCCGTGAGTCAATAACAGGTGCTAGTAAAAGCATATCTCCAGGCTTCTGTAAAGTTCTTACGACTAGAATTGGTTTTATAGGATTAGGAAGAATGCAGTGCGTTCTCTTTCTTCCCTACACATGTTCCCGAACACAGAGTGCGTCTGTGTTCCCGCATATGACTGTGTGCCCATAAAACTCCTTCGCTAAGAGTTAGTGTAAGGTTTTGGGGCTTTTCGAATTTAAAACCTATACAGCGGTTCTCAAAAGTGATAATATTGCCCAGATCCGCGGACTGAAACTTACAAGGGATCTGTGATTTTTCAGTAAGCTATTTTTATAATAAGGCTGAGACAGTAATTGGACTTTTTCAATGTATTGACCTTTACACTAATGGTGTAAAGGCAGTTCTGGACCACACCGCCGCCCGCGGCGAGAATCAGATGGTGGTACGAAGTTGTTCACTATCATGCAGTCACAGGGAGAAAAGTGCAAATTTCACTTAAGAATGTCCTTCAAGAAGTGATAAAATATAGTGTGATTTTATACATCAACAGTTGACTACATGTCTTTTTCAGTGTTACAAAATTCATCTGACATATAAAACATTTCTGCTACAAACAAAGATGCGGTACTTATCTTGAGGAAAATTCAAGTTAAGTGTGGATTATTTGAGTTGTGAATTCAGCTAGTTTTTTTAAACATTGAAAATTATTCTTATTTGAAATACGATGAACAAAATATGATTATTCATATTTGAGTATTTTCCAGATTTTTTAAAAAAGGCATGAGTGAGCCTGTCACTTTAAACAAACTACTTACCCTATTTGTTGTCATTCATAAAATGTGTGCTGTTAATCAATTGACCATAAATAGAACTATACTGCATTATGAATATTTGATATGGATATTTTCTCCAGTTATTATCTAAGATTTTAAGTTTTAAATTAATGTCTCTTTGGCTGTAATTGGCCTTCTGGTATTTTAAAATTAATACTGGTCTTTACTAAGGATATAATATTGTTAGTTTTCATTTCAATTTGTCTGACCTCATGTTTATATTAATTTCATTTCAATTTGTATGACATGTTTATATTATTTTGTTTCATTTCAATATGTACGATCTCATATCATTTTCTGACTTAACTATTGAGGTATTATCTAATTTTGTTACGGTTTTTTCAGACTTCATTTTTCTCGCTCTTTTTATCTGTTTTCTACAATATTTGCTTAGTATATGTGCGTGTGCATATAAAATCTAAGAGTACTTATAAACCAAAAAACCCTCCCAATTTAAATCCCATAATATGTATTAGAAAAATGATAATTTTTTGAGTATGTCTTTTAGACTACACCCAACTCCCCAAGTCCTGGTTTTCCACCCAGGTTTGGATGAAGAGAGTGGCACATTTCCCTTCAGAATCTTCAGGCATACACACACTTGAAGGTAACACAAAACACTCAGTATCTGATTCTTAATCTAATGTAACTGAGCTCTTGTCCAGCCACCTGCTGCTTTGAAAGCCAGTACTCAAGAGATAGGTACTGTGTAAAGGGAAGTGCTTTATTCAGATGCTGGCCACCTGGAAAATGGGGGACTCACTAGTCAAGACCCATTTTAATAATCTCAATGCAGGCAGAGGATGAAGAGGGAATGCAAAACAAGGAGATCAGCAGGAGGGGAATATGATTCCCCTGAGAAGGAGGAAGGGATGGGGATGAGGGAGCACAAATCTGCTTCTTGAACTTCCTCCCCTCATTTTGAGCTATGTCTCTTCAAACAGGAATCTGTAGATTTCCTGTGGACACCTGTAGATCCTCACAGCTGACACCAAGCAGGCCTTTTTCCCCAAAATCTTACTTCTCTAGCTGTAAAAAGGCAAGATAAGGAAAGAAAACACAGGGCTTTATTTACATACTCTAAGGAAACAGTTGGCGGAAGCCTTGAGAAAAAAGCAGAATACACCCCCTTGATTGCTTAATTGAACTGTTAAGTCATGGTTACACTGCTATTATTTTGTAAAAGTCCTGTGTTCTTTTCAAAACCTTATTCCTTAAACAGAATGTGGGTTACTATAAGCAATATATTGTTTTCCTATATGGTATGTTTAAAAATATCATTTGTAAATTGCAAGTAGTTTTGCATAAATTTGTTTCTAAGAGTGTTTGGGAATACAACTGTGATTATTAGCAAATGGATCTCCTGGGATATAACCCCGAGAGTACAAGGGCCTCTGTTAATGCTCCACCACCGGGACAAGTCAGCAACAAGGGTGAAGGTGTCATCGCTGCCAAAAGCTGTTCCTTAAATCTAAGGATCCTGACAGGAGATGTGATTTAGGCTATTTTAATGATGTCAAGAGTCCTGGAAAAGTAGTTTATCGAAAGCTGTCACAATGAACTACTGACCAGTGACTTCTTAGGGCAAAGGTGGAAGACCGAATGGCAAAGCAAACCAGCTTAGAGCTTTTTTTTTTTTTTTAATAACTGGGTTTTCTTTTTTGTCTATTGCTTTCATTTGAAGACAAAATTTTTCTGCATGAAAAAGTGTGAAAGAGATGCAAGGAAATCCCAATTAGTAAGTAAGCACTCCTGCAACACAATTTTACATTTCCTTGGAAAAATATCAACTATTAACTAGCATGAAACTAAGAAATGACAGGAAGCTTGCCTGGCCCACCCCTGTGGCACTGCTCTTCATTGTCTGCTGCAGTCCTGGATACTCAGGCACCCAGGAGTGTTCCGATTCTTTAATTGCCATAAAATGGAGACTCAAGGTGCATATCCTAAAGGAATTAGTTAAATGAAATGGAAACATTGAAAACATCTAATTTATTTTCAGTTCCTTTCTTCATGTAACTCTTCACTGTCTCTTCATTTAGCAATGAGAATATTAGGTTCTTCCTGGCCTAATGGCCAGGTCAGTAGTTAAAACTGCTGTTCTCACAGATAACTAGGTCCTATTACTGCCTTAGTCTTTTCAGAAAATCTTCCCTACCTAACTTTTCCCAGAATGATACCTCAGATACTTTCATATTATGCTTAGGGCTTTCATATTTCTAGTACTCATGATTTAAAAAATTATACATTATTTACCTGGATAATGTTTAATTATAAGTTCTGAACCATGGAAATGTGTGTGTTGTGTGTGTGTGTGTGTGTGTAATTTGTAGTGTCTCATATGGAAAGGAATGAAATCAATTCAGATTGGCTCAAAAATATTGCAGTGTATTTTCTGAGATAACAAGCAGCTCACGAAGAGGACAGGAAGTCAGGGTTTCAGCTCTGTTTCTCTGAGATTCTCTTCGTCTTTTTTCATGGTTTGGGTTTCTCTTCAGTTTCCAGATGTAGCAACTCCAGGCATCACATCCAACCAAACAATGCCCAAAGGGAGAGAAGAGACTGAATTTTCTTGTGTTTGTTACCATAGGATAAATTAATTTTATTTTATTTTTTTATTTTTATTTTTTTTACTTTGTTGTTGTTCATTTTAGATGCTCTCAAAAAACATCTCATTGGTCAGAAGCGTGTCACATGCACTGTCTGCACTGGTTGTGCTTGCTGAAATAAGTCATCTGGGGAAACCATCACTCTGATTAGTGTAGTACTGAAGGGAAAAATAACAGTTGTTTTCCAGCACAATGTTCAGTTGTATGGTAGACAGTATGAAATGCAGTCTATCCATATATGTGTTGCATGGTCACTAGATGGAGCTGCTGAAGTTATTCAGACATACTGGCCTTTATTCAATTTCGTTCAACATTAAGACCTCTCATAGGTTGAGCCTGCTTATCTGAAACACTCCCTTTATTTGTCTATTTAATTCAACCTCATCTTCACTAGTATTCTCAGATCTCTTCTTAGGGGAATCGTGATGTATTGTGCTAGAGCATTCAACTGCTTCAGGTTCCTCTGTAATTTTTTTCTGTAACTTAAGCATTATCAAGTAATCATTGATTTAATATCTTTCACCTTTATTGGACCATGCATTTATTTTAAGGTCATGCCAATTTTTTGAACTATTTTTATTACTTGCTTGGCCACGTTAGTGTAGAGAGTACTCAAGAAATAGCTGTTCACTGGCTAACTGAACAAATACAATACATGAAATAAATACATGAAAGAAAGAAATCATGAGAATTGCAGTGAAGTAGTCTTTGAAGAAATGCAGAAAATCACTCTTTATGTAGACTTTTCCCTTTAATCATTTTATTCAGACTGTGAAGACTTATTGAGAATTAAGGGAGCTCATCCTTATTCTTCAAACAATATATCACACTTTGTGATTCCGCATTTACCTGCATTTCCTTGATTAACGCTAGTCTCCGTCGCTTGGTGTCAAGTTCTATGAAGATAGCACCTGTGTCTCATGGGATTGTCAGTTTGAACAAGGACATAACTCAGGGTTAGGCACATACTGAAAACCCAATTCTGTTTAATAATTGCACCAGTGAATGGATGAACAAAATTAAATGGCATAGCATTCATACCTTTCAATTATTCTGATAGAACCAGAAATGACTGCATCTATTTAAGGATAACTTTTCAAATCTTACTTTTAAAATGTGACTTCTGAATTTCCCCTCATTAAAGTGTCTATTAGAATGCCTGCCAAGACTCTCAACAACAACAAAACAATCGTTCTTTTGATGACACTATTTGATAACTTTGGATTTTCTTCCAAAGGAGAATCTGTCACCTTTCTTTTGCTTGCTCAGGAAACTTGATTGGTTACATGGATCACATAGGGAAAGGAGTCCGCGTCGTCACTGCACATGCCTAGCCGTCTGCTTTCACACAGCATATATCACAACCAGCCACCAACATGTAAGGGGAGACAAGCTTTAACTCAATATCAAAACAAGGTGAAGCACAAGTGCATCAGCGGTCAGGAATGGAGAGGCCATCCTGTCTTTCTGCAAGATGAATGACCTGAACTGGATTGTGAAGACCTAGTCGATTCAGACAAACTGAGAAGGGGTGAGGGACATTGTAGGTGGAGAGAAATCAAGAAGAAAGAATGCTTGCAGATCAACTAATGTGTGCAATCTGAACTGATCAACAGTCATGTTTTTACTGTAAGACTAAAAAGTTACTGCTTTCTTTTTCCTTTATTTCTCCCTTTCTTTCATTGATCCATTCCTTCCTTTCCTTTTCTTCTATCTTCTCTTTTTTCATGTTTCCATCTCACTTTTCTCTCTCTCTTCCCGCTATTTCCACAGATCTCCAACTCCGATACACACTCTTTCACCAGTGGGTGTAGCTTGTTTGAGGAAGATCTCTTGAACTCTCCTACCCTGCTTAATTTCTAATGAGAAAAGATCAGCACCCTTGCCCCAGTTTCTCTATGTGACAGTATTGCCAGGAACATGATTATGTTTGATATGAAGGTTCTTTATTCTATGTCCACTCCTGCCTTTTTAGACTAGTGGGCACTTATATAAGGGTGGCTATAATCATAGTTCTCTTCTTTTTTATTGTTTTTGTTTCATGGTTTCTGTTTTTGTTTGTTTTCATTTTATTTTGTTCTGCACATACTGTGGATTTTTCCAAAGTTTGACTATTTTTTCATATGGAAGATCATGATATTGCATTTGAACTTCATTCAGAGCAAGATAATTGAACATTTCCTTCAGTTTTAATTCTCTTTTTATATGTTCTCCTTAGCATAATGATTACTTCACAGTAATATTATAGTCCTTTTCTTACTTTAATTAATGTCACATCTCAATTCTAAGTGCTTGTTTTCAGCCCCAGGGTGCTAATTTCATATGTTGTTTCTTAAATTAGCTGACTATAAGCTCAGATTTCTGGTGGTTATCATAGTTACATAGCAATTTTGTGTCCCCATCAATAAGAAGAAATTAGTGTTTTAATGAAGGATCTCTGCTAATCTCTTAGGTATTTGATTTTGAAAACTGTACTATTGCTTCATGGCCTTAAGTTGCATATTAAGCAATAACTATTCTGCAGCAAATATACAAGATCCAGCACAAATAACGCCCCTTCTTATTACAAAATCATAAGCATGTAATTCTGTAACATAACAGTATCACACTCAAGCACACCATATGTTGTTTTAGGTGAAATGTTCAAATTGAAACCATGAATGATCACACTCATATTATTATCCTACCAGCCACACTCAAGCAGACATTACTTCTGCTGGGCCCTGCATTTTTGTTATTGCTAAAAGCATTCATAGTTTATAAGATGGCAGAAAATGTACAAAACCCAATCCCTATAAAATAGCTGTATTTAAATATTATCCTATTTAATGATCCAATATAGAAAGTAATGCAAGTTTCTAAAGGTTTCAGGGACATGTATAAAGGACACATGGACAAAGCCAAAGATGGGTAGGATCGAGGGTGGGAGGTGGGGATAGCTGGGGTTGGGGCAGTGGTGGGGGGAATGGAAACAACTATACTCGAACAACTATATATATATATATATATATATATATATATATATATATATATAATATTTTTATAAACTCAGATTTTCTTTTGTTAATAATATCTGGGAACAAAAGAAAAATAAATGATTTAGAGACATCTTATTAACAGTACATCTAAACTTTTAGAAAAAAGTAATTCCAAATGCAGCTCACAAATACAGAAATTAGTAGTTTTATATTTATTCTGAAAATTTTGAATTTCAAAACATAGATAATTGCATATTAAAATATACTCTTTTGTTTGTGTTCCAATATACCGTTTCTGCTTTGACTTAATTTTTTGCATAATCCCATTGTGACCTTAATCTACAATGGTCCCTAAGCATCAGTTTTTCTCATTTACCTCAGTGTTTGATTAGCTGTCCAGTTAGTAGTGATAATTATACTGAAGCCTCGTTGTTATTTTGATAATTACCCCATGTGCTGCCTTTAGTTAGACAGTTTTCTCTGTTATATTTGTTCCTTGTCTACTAAAGAAGATGAGAGATAGTTTCTTAAAGTTCATTATTTCATTAGGGGGAATAATAATGCACTTTTTAGATGTATGGATTTTGTTGATATGAACAGTTTTATCCATGATTTTTTAAGGATAATGCCACAGATAAGTTCAAGAATTCTCAGAATTCTGTAGAAGTGAAAAGTAGGAAAAGAAGATATCCCTTGGCTGTTGGAAGTCATTATATTGTGATTAAAAATTCAATTGAAGAGAGCTTCCTAGGTGTAAGCCAACGACTGTTTGCAGTATCTCTCATAGACAGAGAGGAAAGAATCTTCTATCTACTTAATATTTTTGGAATCTCAAATCCTGTCAAGTTACCTAACTGACTTTATAAAAGCACTTCACTTTTAGTAGCATAAACATATTTATTTAGAAAACTTCATTATAAATAAGTGTAATGTTTTTTGGCTACATCTGATATCTTTTAATAAGGGGGACATAGGCTGACACATAAACTATATATAATTGAACTTTGCTTAGAGTAGAACTTAAAGGTTCTCATATATATGGTGATGGTTATGATAACAAGATGGTGTAATCCTTTCACAATATATATATGTATATCAATTGTCACACTGCAAACTTTAAATATCTTACAGATGTTCATTATTCCTCCATAGAGCTGAAAAATAAAGTAAACAATATACAAAAAATTCAATTGACTGTAGGTGAAGAAAAAAATAACACAAATTTTTTATTGCAAAATGCATTTCTGTAGTGGTTGTGTGTGTGTGTGTGTGTGTCCCTAGGACACAGTTTGAAGGTGATGTTGGAATATGAGGTCAAGATAAGCAGCAGGTAGGAGGTATGCATTTGCAGAGAGTGAAACCTCTTTATTCAGAACCTTGGGAGTAACAGATACCTTGTGTGTAATGCAATGGGGAACAGTCCACCTTGGTCCCACGTGGAGGAGTACCAAATGGCCTTTTTAAAGGCAGAAAAATTTTCAAAGGAAATTGATATTTATTTGTATGCTGGGAAGGACTTTCCTAAGTTTGCCTTTTCTATATTTTTGTTGGATTTCTCTGTAGTTCATTGATATTTCATATGATTGTTATTTATAATACTGTTTTTTTAATATTTCAGAAGTTACTCTCAAATACATAGAATTTTCTTTTTATAAAAATTTGGATGATTTCACTCTAAAATGTTCATTTAAACAGGTTTTGATTAGTACAATGTACATCACAGATTCTTCCTCCTTTTTTGTCTTTAAGCTCTTTATAAAGAATTATTCTTGAAATTTTACTTAAGATAGTGCTGTACTCTTCCAAGTACATTAATTGATGTCAAGGAGAGAGTAGATGAAATTAATAGTCCTACTTGATATTTGCTATTTGATATAAACTTCAGAGAATGGAAGACATTTTACATTTAGCTGCATGTCATAGTTAAAAAATTGAGTAATTTTGAATTAGGATTTAATTATTAATAGTAAAGTTACCAGAGTTTATTCTGCGATATTTATTAAGTGATTAAGTTGTGTCCAGATACAATCAAGGATACAAAGCAATCGCAATCCTTCTTTTAAGTCCAGAGTTCTTAGTTAAAGTTAATAGGGTCCAATCTAGCCAGTTTAAACAGAAAAGGATTTATCATAGATTATAGCACGCTCACTGCAGTGTTTGGAAAGCTGATGGGAAAGGCTATATATAGGCTGAGCCTTCAGGAATCCCTGCCACAGCCGTGCTATTCCAGTGGCCGCCCGCTGGATCTGCGGCTCCTGTCATGATAGGGTGCGTGATAAATCCGGAAGCTAATACTGCACCTGCAGGCTTCAAGTCCACGTTGTTTCAGCAGAAATGATGAGACAGATTGAAGGGAAAAGGAAAATTCACTGAACTGAATCCAAGAGTTATAGTTGTTTCCAGAAACAGTTGTGAAATGGCATGCGTGAGTTTTAACAACAGTGCATTCTGGTGACTGTTTGGCCCTCTTGGGTTTTAGAAGGAACAGAATCAATTAATACCATTAATGGAGGTATAGTAATGCTTAGAAGCTCTGAAGTAAGATATCAGAAGCAGCAAACATTGTTAGGCTAGAAAAAGAAACTAGAGCCAACCTTTTATTGAGATGAAGTGTGTCCTGTGATTGTCCATTATAATTTAATAATAATTTAATGCATAAGAATACATTTTATTATTTGCCAATTAACTTCTTAACATAATCTCCTAAGATGATTCCATGACAAATAGTTCAGTGTGGGGAAAAAAGACCCAAGTAGTCTGTATGATATATAATGGGAGAGTTTCATAAGACATGCCATCTAGAGCCCTAAATTCAGTGACAGGCCAAAGATAGTTTTGCATAGTTTTCCCCACGATGCCTTTTTTATTCCTTGTGTTTGTTGTGAATTTCCACAATCATGCTGTGCAAAAAGCTATTCCAATAATTACTGGAACAAAACATCAGCTGTTTATTAGTTTTCACCATTTCATGTATTGATTGAGTGGTCCTTCTGATCTGAACTCGCATTGGCTAATCTTGGCAGAATTTGATCAGGCATTTGCTGTCAGTCGGTAGGGTTAATTGGAAACTGGCTAGGTTTTACTATTCTGGGTCTATTCTGTTCTCCTTCACGTGGTCTCACATCTTTCAGCAAGACAGCCTTGTGTTTTCAAGTCACAGGCAGGAGTTCAGGAGCTTTTGAAAGCGTGCCAGACCTGTTGAACTCTAGGATCAGACCTCACGCATTGTGACTTCAGCTATATTCTAGTAACCCAGGCAAGTTTTTAAAGACCATACCATAATTAAGAGGTAGACTTAATAAGCTACAAGTTTTGATAGGGTACTTTGCAAAGCTGCATTGCAAACCATTCCGGCACTCTTCTATATACTTTTGAGAAGCAAATCAAGTCAAGTTATTGACCTCAATGAGTTTTCTTCAACTTCTCCATTATAGAAATATCAACTCAGTGTCAAATAAATGCATCTTTAAGCAGGATATATATTACCCTTGACAATAAAGTCACATAATCAAAAGTAAATTTAAAAGTGTTTATTGAACACACATTACTTGAAACTCTGCAATAAACAATACAAAACTGAGAAGCAAAACCAATGGTCCAGGATCCGGTCTGTCATGTAAGCAGCGTGGAAGTTGTCACTCCACCCTAACAGGGAAAAAGCTGAACAAATTGAAAAAAACAATGAACAGCTCCTCTTAGACACATGAGAAACATAAAATCATAGGATAAGCCATGGTCCCTCACATGAGAGACCACCAGGCAAACACAGAAAAACAAAACTTACCTCAACAGGGCCGAAACCTCCTTGGAAAGCGGTGTCTGGGTAAGAAAACTGAACTGTAATTGAAGAGTTGCTGGGGGCCCAGTGTTGACACATCTAAGAGAGAAAATCTCTAGGTGAATCTAGTTATCAGGGAGGTTTTCTGATGTTTTCAGCTGTTTTTCTCTTTGCGTTTCAATTTTAGTAGTTCTTCTATAGATATCCTCAAGCTCAGGGATATTTTCTCCACACTTTTCTGAGTGTACTTCCTGGAGCTGTGCCAGTTCTTCACGCGGTCTCCCAGTGAACGCCCGAGAAAAGGACGCTTATGCTCCCAGCAGAGGGAGAGCAAAAGGAACCATTTTGAAGAAAGCCACAGTGTTTTGTACTTCTTCACAAGGCTTGTCCTCAAGAGAAACTATTTAGACAGAGCCTCGCCTGCTGGCAGTTTTATCATAGCCTAACTGACTTGGGGCAAGAGAAATATCCGACCCCAGTTCCTTGTTCTCTCTCACTTGGGAGAAGGAACAACCAATCTGTCCCTCGTTGACCACCTAAGGGACGGGGTGCTGAGAAGCACGTGTGACATTTATAATCTACGGCACAAGATCAATGAACGACCATGGTCTAACTACAGGATGAAAAAAAGGCTTTCCTCCCCCCTCCCCCCCGACACCTTACCATAACATTACTAAAAGACTACTTACAGTAGCTCCTTTGAGCCAGTACCTCATATCTGGCCATCAAGAAAAACATGACAAGACATTAGAGAAGTGACATAATTAAAAATTACTGTAAACATTACAAACAGACCCCCTGGAGATTTAGAACAAATCTGTTAATATGCTGAAGACCTTAATGGATAAAATAGATGACATTCAGAAACGTATGGACAATGTCACCTGAAAGATAGAAATACTAAGAAAGACACCCCTGAAATGCTGAAGATAAAGAACACTGTAGCAGAGATGAAGAAAGCCTTTGATGGGTGTTCAGTTGTCTGGGCATTGCTGAGGAAAGAATATCCAAGCTTGAAGATATCTCTATAGGCACTTCTAAAAATGAAAAGCAAAGAGAAAAACAACTGAAAAAAAAAGAGTAGGATATTCAAGAACTGGGTAACAACTACAAAAACGCACAATAGACAGGTATTGGCAACACCAGAAGAAGAATAGAGAAAGGGAGGAAAGAAGTATTTGAAACAATGACTGAATTCAATTTGCCCCAAATGAATGAGATACCAAACCACAGAACCAGGAAGCTCATAGTACACTACGTAAGGAAAAAAAAAAAAAAAAAAAAAAAAAAAAAAAAAAAAAAAAAAAAAAAAAAAAAAAAAAAAAAAAAAAAAAAAAAAAAAAAAAAAAAAAAAAAAAAAAACAAAAAACACAGAACTACACCGAGGCAATTCAAACTACAAAAATGTCAACGATCAACAAAAAATCTTGAAAGAAGTTGAGGAAAAAAACACATTTAGAGGAATAAATATAGTAATTACATTCAACTTCTATTTAGAAGCTATGTGAATAAGAAGACAGTAGAATGTGATATTTAAAGTGTAAAGAGAGAAAAGAAACATAAACACCAATGCAGAATTCTGTAACTTGAAAAATTACCTTCATATATTAAGAGGAAATAAAGACCTTCTGAGATGAACAAAAATTGAGGGAATCTGTTACCAGTAAACTTGCCATACAGGAAATGTGAAAGGAAGTTCTTTAGAGAAAGACAAAATGATACAGGTCACAAACTTTATCTACATAAAGAAAGGAGGACTATTGGACTAGGAATAAATGAAGTTAAATTAAGAGCATTTTTTATTTTTAATTGTTTTAACAAATGTCAGTTTGTTCGAACTAATAACAGTATATTGGAATATGTATAATCATATAGAAATATATGAAAGACGTTCAATCTTATACATCACTAGGGAATTGCAAACTTAAAAAACAGTGAGATGCCACTGCTCACGTATTAGAATCACAAAAATCCAGAAGACTGACATCAGTAAATCTGGCAAACGTGTGGAGCAACATGAACTCTCATTCGCTGCTGGGGGAAATGTAAAATAGAACAGCTACTTTGGAGGGCAGTTTGGCTATTTCTTGCAAAATTAAACATGTGGTTACCTGATAGTCCAATAGTTGTGCTCTTTGATATTTATGCAAAAAGTTGAAAATTTATTTTTACACAGAAACCAGTGCACAGATGTGTGTAACAATTTTATTCATAATCGCCATTACTTGAAAGCCACTAAAATGCCCTCCAGTGGGTACATGGATAAATAAATTGTGGTACACCCAGACAGTGGAATGTTATTCAGCACTAAATAGAAAAACACTAGCAGGCCATAAAAATCACAGAGGAACCTTTAATGCATATGACTAAGGAAAGAAGGCAATCTGAGAAGACTGCAAACTGTGTGTTTCTAACTGTAGCACCTTCAGGAAAAGGTAAAATTTTGGAGACAGTAAAAGATCAATGGTTTCCAGGGGTCAGGAAGGAGGGGAAGATAAACAGGTGGAGCACAAAGAATATGTAGGATAGTGAAAGCATTCAGTATGATACCGTAAGAATCGGGGGGATTTTATGCTCAGGAAAACTTTGAAACTTAAACAAAATACACTGTGTTGATTTCTCTCATATGTGGAATTGAATGAACAAACTGAACTAACAAAGAAAATGGGGACAGACTCATAGATGGAGAGCAGGATGGCAGCTGGTGGGCGTAGGTGAGTGGGTGAAGGGATTGAGCAAAACGGAGAAAAGACTCATGGACACAGACAACAGTGTGGTGATTGCCAACAGGGAGGGGGTGTAAGTGTACTACATGGTAATGGGGAAAATACAATAAAGATTAAATTAAAAAAAAAAAGAATTTCTGAACCATGAACCAAACCTAAGTAATTTAAATGTTGAGTCATATCATAATAATTTTGAGCACATTATATACTTCTCTAGGCTCCTCTTTCTTAAGTTATGATTACATTCCTTCATTTATATGAGTTCCCACTCTAGTTCTATTGCTATTTGTAATACAATTAAGAATAAAGCTTGGCCCTCCTTCTCTTATACATGGTCACAATGGGTCATTAATGTCACCATTTTCCCCCCTTAGAAATGGAGTGGGATATACAAAACTAGAGGGTGAAGCTCTGAGGAAGCTTTCTTGTACCAACTCCCTTCAGACCAGGTTGCTAAGCAAGGTTCATAGCAGAAATCTGGGGCATACAGTTTGATGATCACCAGGAGGTCTTTGAAAGTCAAAGCCACATACAGAGGTATCCTGAGGGTCCTTTGGGCATTCTCACTGCATGAACAAAAGTCTGAAGCTTGCTTTTGGGCATCTGCACCCTAGATGTACTGGAACAGCACATTCGAAGGGTATCAGCCAACTAAGACTTTGCTACTTCTTTGATTCTTTCCACCTCCCTGCATTTGCTTTGCTAGAATATGTCAGTGAGCTCATTGTTAAGCACAGATGTTATTAAGAATTCAATTTTATAGCCCTAGCTCGGAGGGTCAGTTGCTTGGGGTGTGGTCCTGTGCACCAGGGGGTTGTGGTTCCATCCCCTCTTGGGGTGCATAAGGGAGGCAATCAATCATCGCCTCTCTGTCTCTGTCTCTCTCTCAGTTTTCTCTCTTTCTCCCTTTCTCTCTCTAAAATTCATTAAAAACATTCTCAGTGAGAAAAAGGAATTAAATCATATAAACAACGAATATATAAGTTCTATTAAAGGCAATGATAGTAAATACTCAAAGCTCATTACTTTCTCATTATTGCATATTTCTATTGTCTGTGGTCTTTAGGTTATTTACACCTCTTGTATATCTATCATGGGAATCCTATCCATGTTACCCCACTGCTCTTTTAAACACCACATTCAGTAATGTCACCTTGGTGGCTATATTAGCACTTTTGTGTGGGACCTACCATGAAGTTATTTCCAAATGAATTCTCACAACTCTTCCACATAGAATCTTTCTTCAACTGTATTATATCCTGATGTTGGATTTAGTACATCTAACTGCTTCTTAGAAACCTGTTTTGAAATTTCTCAATGGAGATAATAAAATATATATATTTAAAGACAGATCAATGTACTTCAGTCAAAGGAGTAACTACATTTTCTCTGTGAACCACTTGAACTCCAGGTGGCATGAATTCAACACAGCACAATAGTCTCTAAACTGAACAGAATGAACTTTATATTTCACTCCTTTTCAGATTCAATGGAAAGAAATGATGGAAAGGGGCCTAAGCAAATACCTCATTTCTTTCTCCAGGGTATCACATTTACTAAACAAACATTCCCTGAGAAGTTTTCACATTAGCATTTTTTCTGTTTTTGCCAGAGAATCACTGAGCCTCTCCTGATATTGTAATATTTATCAAACATGCTTTAAAAATGGACCATATTCATTTATTCTTCATAATAAGAATATTCTATTAGTCTAGCTTATGAAGGGTGTTTTTCTTAGCAAAACATAATGAAATAATGGCTTTTGACAGAGTTCATGAGGGAACTTTTACTCTGATAAGTGCTATGAAAATATGAGGCCAGATTTGAGTTCCATTTCTCTGACCACTATGGGATGTTAAAAATATTTAAACAGACGTTTTTCTTTGAATTAATGCAACTTAGTGAAAATATTTTTTTCAATTAGTATGGTGCTCGTCTCAGATTATATCAAATCATAAAACATATGATTATTCATTAGGGCTAAACATACATGCACACATATGCACACACATATACATGTACTTTAACAAGAAGAGATTATTTTTCTATTCTTTGATCTAAATGTTTACTTTCTTGTCACAGTAAAATAATGACCAACATATCAGCCTGTTATTGACTATCTTTAATAATAACCCCATATGCGTGGTTGTGTATGGTTTGCGGTATGTGTGTATGTTTGTGCTATGTTTGTATATGTATATACTTGTAGAAAATCATGTATTTGTGGAAGCGCATAATATAACCTTATAATGAAAGTAGTTTCAATGGCAGCTGCTGTGAAAAGAAGAGCTCATTTAAAGATAAAAAGAAATGTGCAGGGTGAGGGAAAAGTAACTTTACAGTTGTTTGGATGGAAATAGTGCAATAATTAATACACAATAATACAAGAATAAGCCTGTTTTGTGTACTCACAACTGTGAGCTTACTTTCGCCCTATCCTGCATATATAATTAGCTTTATAAAAATTAAAGTCTTTATAATAGAAATGCTTAGCAATTAAATTACATATACACTTGTGTTTACCAGTAAAATTGAAAGAAACAAACTATATTTTTATATCCCCTGTTTTATTTTTGTAACTGGTATATTTGTGTATTTTAAAAAGTCCTTGTCATTTTTTTAAGTTAAAAGAAACATTTACAAGCCAATCGTATTACTTAGCACAGTGGTACTGTTGCTTTCTAGAGAAAAAATAGATGCTAAAACTGCATGTAAATTGTACTCTTTCAAGTATTTCTATTCTAAGGACTTCCAAAAATAAATAAAAATATATTTATTTTATTATATGTTTTCCATTGAAAATTAATTAGCATAAGTCACCATTATATCAATATATCAACTTTACAATATTTACATTATTTTTGTATTTATAAATAGTTTTCAGATATTTTTAAATAAAATATTATATAAATAATAAATTTAGCAAGGTGTAAAATTAATACTTTAACATATATTTAGAAGGAAAAACACAGGAAAGAGATACCTTCAATTAGGGGAAAAAAGAAGTAAAAGGATAAAATGAAATATTCACAAGTATGGTATGATCAAGTAATTACTTATATATTTATAAACATTTAAATTTTTGTATATCTATATGTATATATTTTTTATAATTTACTGTATTTTTCCATTACCATTTATCCTCCTTACACTCTCCTCTCTCCCGCAGTTGCCACTCTGTTGTCTATATCCATGAATCTTTTATATTTTTCTGCTAAACTGTCCCACCTCCACCAGAGAATACACAATGAATGACATTAACCATGTTACCAGACTAAAGGGGTCCATTTGCCTGCATGCATCAAAGCCCAAGCAAATGTGAAGAGGAATTTGCAGTCAAGAGAGTAAGGGCTTATTAGAGTGGAAGAAACAGCGCCAAGTCATTGGCTCAATGTCACAAAGACCTGGCTCCCCAATGGCTTCCAGAGAATGGGTTGTATAGGAGAAACATTTTATTGCTATCTCCTTGAAGGTCCAGTCTGTAGAACAGAGACAACCATCTTTGCTGTACTTCCCAGTTCTGATCAAGGTCTTTCAAAAAGCAAATCCTGTCACATGCTAATACCTTATCTTGGGAAGAGCTGCATTTCCCATTCTCTAAGTGTGAGCAAGTAAAGACTTTATTAATGGTTGGCCTGAAATGAAGAAGCAAAATTCACCACGCTAATGTGCCTTGAGCCAACCCAGGCATTCCAACCCTCTCCAATCCACTCTACAAACTGCCATTATATCACTTTGCAAACCTCGGTGTGATTGTGAAACAATCAAACAAACAAAACAGAAAACAAGGATTGCAGAGCTGGATAGACAGACATGTTCTTTTCTACACCTCATTGTCATCATTTGTAATTGAAAACGATAATGATAATCACAGTGCCCAAATATTAAGGTCTATCTTCTCCGCAGTGTCTTTAGTATCTACTACCTAATAGAATCAGATAAAAGCAGCTGTTTATATCAATTGACTGTTTTCCCCACCATATTGTGAACTACATGAGAAAGAGTGTTGCATCATTTTTCATATTATCACCTCCCAAATCATAAATATAAATGAAATAGAATATATACTGCCATTATATTCCAACAGATAAGTGCTTTTAGCAATGGCATAGCCATATGTAAAAAAAAAAAAAAAAAAAGGTGGATGTTGGTTTACATAGTACTGAAATATATTCCCAAAAATGAAGCACAATTTTATATGTAAGCATTTTAATGTCAAAGAGATGTCAATCTGTTGTCAATCCGGCCCGCAGAATCCGCCGTGGGTGGACTGGAACCTGAAGCGTCAATGAATTTCACACAAAGACACGTTATGAGATGAAAACGGGGGCCACGGGCGTCCTTCCGTATTCTTGGAAGGAAAAGCTGCGCACTAGGCAGAACCGGTATTTTTATTTAGAAAACACAGGAAATAGCAGAAAGGGGGATGGCCATTCATTAACTATGCAAGGGTCTCCAGGTAACCATTAGCATGATAATCTTTTGGCTCCGACAGGGGGAAGGGTGCCCAGGCAACAATTAGCATAATAATCTCTTGGCTCCGGCAGGGGGAAGGGTGTCAGCAAGGTAGCAGTTTCCTGTGAGGTAATTCAATAATTCAATTTCCCCTCAAAGAACCCTTTTCTCAAGAGCATGAATTCACGCTGGCCCTCACGGGAGTGTCTTCCCACGGAGCAAGCTCAGACATGGGAATTCTCTTCCCGGGACCCACGGTCACGCAGATGAGTGGGATTCCTGTCACATCTGTCTATGAGTCTGTCTCCATTTTGCTGGTTAGTTCATTTTGTTCATTAGTTTCCACATGAGTGAAACCATGTGTTATTGTCTTTCTCTGACTGGCTTGTTTCACTTAGCATTATGCTTTCCTGGCCATCCATGCTGTCGCAAAGGGTAAGATTTCCTTCTTTTTTACATCTGAGTGGTATTTCTTTGTGTGAATGTACCACAGCTTTTTTATCCACTTACCTACTGATGAACATTTGGGCTGTTTCCAAATCTTGGCTATTATAATGGATGCTGCAGTAAACATAGGGGTGCATATATTCCTTTGAATTAGTGTTTCAAGTTTCTCCGATAAATTCCCGAAGTCGAATTGCTGGGATATAAGGCAGTACTGTTTTTAATTTTTTGAGGTAACTGCATACTGCTTTCCACAGTGACTGCATTAGTCTGCATTCCCACCAACAGTGCACTAGGGTCCCCATTTCTCCACATTCTTGCCAGTACTTGTTTGTTGATTTATTGATGATAGCCATTCTGACAGGTATGAAGTGATATCTCATTGTGGTTTTAATTTGTATTTCTCTGATAATTAGTGATATTGAACATTTTTTCATGTATCCATTGGCCCAAAGTGTCTATTCAGGCCCTTTGATCATTTTTAAATTGGATTTTTTTGGTGTTGAGTTTTCTAAGTTCTCTGTAAATTTGGGATATTAACCCATTATCAGATTAACATTAGTAATACTTTCATTTTTTCATATTTATGTAAATTATTGTGCATGCTTTAAAGATTAAAAACAAAACGCGATAGTGTGTATAATGCAGATGTTTATATAGTGTAGGTATGTGTATACACATGCATCTATAATGTATGTACTTCTTTCCACTTACAGTCCACGGGCATCAGACTATAGCTATAAAAAAGAGTATAATGCATTGCTTTTTAGAGCTGTGACTTCAAAGATGTAGCACACATTATTTAACCAGTTTGTCATTGACAGAAATTTGGATTTTTAATTGTCTCCTTCCATCACATAGAATTCTATCATTTCGTTGCCTAGTTTTAAACGAATATTCTTGTGCAGATATTTTTGCCACTGCATATTGTGGACATACTTCTAGAAGTTATATTTCTGGGTTAAAGCACACGTGATTAAAAATTTGTCACATATGCCAAGGTACTCTTCTTCATAGTGAGCTTAATTCATCATTCTGTGAGCAATGTATAAAGGTTCCTATTTAGCTCCCCCCAGTGTCCCCAATGTGTTGATAAACTTTTTACTTTTTGCCAATGAAAGAGGTGATAAATTACATTTCAGTTTCTGGTAATTTCCATTATTTTCCTATAAAGTATGTATTTCTCTATTTTGTAGTGTTTTTGAAAACATCCTCTTATTTTCGAAGCCGTTAATTAAATACATTACATTTTGATATTTTAAGTTGCAAGTATTTTTCCAAGTTTGAGGTTTGTTTATTTTTCTGATGGTGTCTTTTAATGGACATTTTAATTTTTAATGTAATCAAATTTGTCTAACTTTTTCTTTATTGTTTCTAAATATTGAACTATATCATAAAGAGGTTTCCATCTCCCACTTACAGAATAGGCAACCAAGTTTTCTTCTACTAGGCATATAGTTCTGTCCTTTGATATTTAAATCTCTGGCCATTTTGGCCCTTATCCTCGCATACGGCAGATGAACAGATCCAATGTTATCTCTTTTCCATGTGGTCTAACACCATTTATATAAAAATGCATGCTTCCTCACTTTTCTAATACATTTTTCTATTTTGACTTCTTGTTTTTATTTTTAATCTACATGTGTACCCAAAATACATTTTAGAAAATATGAAATGGTTAGTATCTTGTAGGTCTTTTTTGGTTCATTTTGTTTTTCTTCAGAATGATTTTGTCTATTAATTACCTTTACTTGTTTTTTAAATCATTTTTATTGTTATTCTATTACAGTTGTCACACTGTTTCGCCTTTGCCCTCCTCCACCCATCCCACCCCCTGCTCCTACTGTCATGTCAGTTCCCACACTGTTTTCCATGTCCATGGGTCATTCATACACGTTCTTTGTCTAGCCTCTTCCACATCTTGTTTGCTTTGAAACAAAATTTTCGATCATATTTGCATGCTTCAAAAATAATAAAATTTGATTTTATTGGAATTGTCATAAATGCTTAAATCAGCTTATTAAGAAGCCACATCTTTATGATTTGGCAAGGATATACCATACCCAAGGGTATGATATTTGTTTCTGAGTCCTCTGTATATGTCTACTTTTTTGGATTCCCATGGTCATTTTCAATATTTCAAAGTAAAATTGTTTTATTATATACCAGTATTATACAAATAAAACAAAATATTTAATTAAAAAATTTAAGAAAGGTATTTAACGTAACAGTTTAAAATGATACACTGAAAAAGGAGTTCTAGATCCGTGCGCTGAAAACCAAAGGACATTATGTAGAGAAATCAGGTGAGACCCAAACACATGGGAGTCCCATAATAAACACAATAATAATATGTTATTTTATATATATATATGTGTATTTTCTTTAAATTTAGGATTTCCATTCATGACACATCTTTGAATTTCTTTTGCCCTATCATCATACAGCACAAGGGAAATCTTGTTCATTTAAGCTTAAACAACCTTGCTCTCAAATGATTAACACATGCCTCCATTATTTCTTCTTCCTTCTTTCTACATTCATAGATTTAACTATAGAAAAAAGAAGCAGAACTAGGAAATCTAAGATGCCTTATTTAATAAAAATTTTTTTAAAAGGTATTTCCTTTTTTTTTAAGATTTTATTTATTTATTTTTAGAGAGAGGGGAAGGGAAGGAGAAAGAGAGGGAGAGAAACAGCAATGTATGGTTGCCTCTCACATGGCCCTCACTGGGGACCTGGCCCGCAACCCAGGCATGTGCCCTGACCGGGAATCGAACCAGGACCGTCTGGTTCCCAGCCCGCGCTCAATCCACTGAGCTACACCAGCCAGGGCTATTTAATAAAAATTTTAATCAATAAATGGAAAATGGGGATTTATAGAGAAACATAGACAGAAATTATGCCAATATTAGTGGAATTTCTCTTCGAAAAGTCTGAGATCAGTATGTATCTGAAAGCAAACCAATGTATGAAAAATTGAAAGAAAGATTACTAAGGACAGAAAAACTTTATTGCCACTGATATGAATATAGAATACTTTTCAAATGCTGTTACTTGTTAGGAAAACAAATTCTTAGTAGAGAATTAAGGTCAATAACCAGTATGGTTTGATACATCAAAGTCCTATCATATTATTTCTCTGCCAACTTTTTTCAATGTTTCCTACCAGAGAAACACAAGAAAACCTTTGATGATAGTGAAACAAAAGCCCATTGGAAGGCTTTGAAGCTCATACTAATAAAACTTGCAAACTATTTTTCACAAAAGAATCCATTCAATATAATAAAAACAACAACAAAATTTTAAACTGCATTTATTTACAATAATTTTTTACCATTTTGACCATTATTTACATTTTAAAATCGAATAGTTAAAACAATATGGAGTGAATCTCATTAATAACATACTGAAATTTATAAGTGTAACCAAAGAAGACAAACTTTATGAATTTTTTTCGTGTTCTATGCAATGTACCCTAGACAGAATTCAGTATTGATGAAAACTACTAGTGCTCATGACAGATGACCATGCACAGTGGTTCTATTATGTAATATAATTTCAGTCTTTTGTACAATAATTCTCTAAAAGTTTAGGGTAGCGTATAAATACATCTGTATGATACAAACAAGATGAAGCCAAAATAGAATAAGGTAAGAGGATTATTGCAACAGGGAAATATAGTTGATATAAAAATAGCCGAGAGAATCTATAAATTAAAGATTTATCCATAAGAGGTTTATGATCTCTAATGTGCTTGGAACAATTCAAGTCACTGAGAATAAAAAGATGCATAAATAAGAATCTCTTCTTAACATGGGGATTTTGCGGTGGCCTGTGAGACTTTGATGCTAAGCAGTGCACTTATGGAGCTCCAGTACAGTGAAGGGCATGATTAAATTTGCCTGAGGGGAGCAGGGATGTCAGCCAGGCTTCCTAGGGATTTAGCTTGTAGAGAGCCAAGACAGCAATCCTTAAATAGCCCTTGTGCCTAAAAAGTTTTGCAACAGAGAAGCTCATTTTTTCTGTAGTTTTCCAAATTAGTAATGGATAAAGTGAGAATATGAGTTGAATAATATTTATCACTACAGGTTACTTAAAAGGTAAGGTAGAAGAAATGTGTGATAACATATTCATACTTTTTTCAGAATAAAATATTTTCAATATTATATTTCATACAAATATATTTTAGGAAGATAGTTATTTCTATAGGTAATATCACAACCTTATTTTACACTTTTTCTTTAGTTTATATTCAGGGTTTGTTTGTTTGTTTTTTGTTTTTTTTTTCCTATGAAATGCTGTAAAGGGTTAATGGTCTTTCTGATATGTATTTAGTCTGGTTCTTCTGAACATGTTTAAATCTTCTGTGGTGATCTTAAGGACTCCGTATGGACTGAAGTTACCAGAGAGTTTGTGCGTTAAATATTAGGACCACATGAATCAAGACTCTCCTTATCTGAAACATTCTTGAACAGGAAGCATGCGCGTCATGGTTTGACAGGAAAGCATCTTACCAAATGGCTTTCACTGAGGGACTCTTCACAGTTTCTGTCACCTTTCTGTGACTTCTTCTCATCAGAGACTGTCTGGAAAAACTCCTTTCCTCTTTAAGGAAAAAATGCTTCTAAAATGGAGATTTTTAAACAAATTCAAAAGAAGGACATGATACAACATTTGACGTTAAAAATCTTTACTTTTCCTTTGGAATCTTTAAAAGCAGATAATTCTGGTCTGCAGATTTCTTTGTAGGAAGCTTTTTTAGTAACTGCAGTGAGTAGTATTCACATGTGCTTATGTTGCCGTAGTTATTCATAGTTCTGAGAATTTCTTAGACTTCCCTGTATATCGTTAATGTTCAGTCTTTGGAAATGAGTAGACCTGAATTTATTTACTAGTCTGCAAATAAGTGTCAATGTAGAAATAAAAGGGGGCCAGGGCAAGGGAGAGTGGTGTGGAGAAAATGGAGACAACTGTACTTGAACAACAATAAAAAATAAAAATGATTCTAAAGTTGTATATCTCATAAATATTTACTAAATTTATTTTAATGCATACATAGCTACTTTCTTTTTTTCAAATGGCTATTCACTTCTTTCAGCAACATCTATTGAAAGTCCGACCTTCCAGATTTATTATCATAAGACCTTTGTAGAAACCAACTGTGGGTCTATTTCTGGACTCTATTGTGTTCCATTAATATCTGTTTCTGTTATTATCCCAACGCCTAGCTGTCTTAATTTCTACAGCTTTATATAAATTCTTGAAATAGGTAATGTGCATTTTCTTTTTCCTTTTTCAGAGTTGTTGTGGCTATTCTAGGTCTTTTCCATTTAAATTTAGAACCTTCTTGATAATTTCTTCAAAAAAATTAACAGAATTTTGGAGGAATTGCATTGTCTTAAGATTAATTTGGAAAGAATTAATATCTTAGTAATATTGATCCATCCAATCAAAGGTTATGGAATATTTCTCAATTTAATTGGAGGGTTTTCATTTTTCTCAGTATTTTTTCCTACTCTTAAATGTTCAGGTGTCACACATATTTTGTTAAATTTATCTCAAAATGTCTCTATGATTATTTCCCCCATATTTATATGTTTAAATATGGATTTTCACTGTTTTCTGGTTTGCATTGTTTCTGACACTGTAACAGTGATACTGCTATTTCTTTGTGAATAAAGTAACTTTTTTCTTTTAATATCTTTTTGCTTTTAATATCTCTATCACTGACTTTCAGCAATATTGTTATGATGGACCTCATTTTGATTTTAGGTGCTTATTCTAATTAGAGTTTGCTGAGCTTTTTGCATTAGTGGATTTGGGTTTTTTCATAAAATTCAGAACATTTCCACTATCTTCATATATTGTTTGCCACGTTTTCTGCGACTCTCAGTTTATGAATGCTTCACTTCCTGATGGTCTCTCTCTCTCTCTTTCTCTCTTTCTTTCTCTGTGATTCAGTTTGAATAATCTCTATTGCCCCGTTTTCAAGTTCATTAATTCCCCCCCCAAAGAATCTAACATGTTAAGTACATCCCGTGAATATTTGGTTTTAGGTATTTTTCTTAAAACTCTAGAGTTCCATATGATTTTTCTATGATTCCATTTTTATCTTTAATATAGTTTGTATTTGCCTTTAGAGCTTTGAACGTGTCAACTAATTCCATTTTATTTCTCATTTGTATCTATTTCTGTTAATACATTTTTCTTCTGGTTATGTGTCACATTTCCATGGTTCTTTACTGTCTACTCTTTTGTTGTTCTTGTATATCGGTCATTGGGAATACCACATTGTTGAGTTTCTGGATGTTAGTGTTTTCTCCTAAAAAGGGTTATGTTTTGCTAGAATGAAAATCAGTGTGTTTGAGATTAAATTGATCTCTTCAAGCTCAATGTTAAGGTATTTTAGGACAGAGTTTAAGGAAGCAGTAATCTATTACTAGTATGGCTCCGCTTTAAAGGCTTGACCTTTCTAAGAATCCTACTGAATGCTCCAGTTATTCAGCAAATTACTCTGCTTTGTTCAGACTCGGAAATCTCTCAGCCTGGAAGATGTGGTGGTTTTGAGCATTTCCCTGCAGTTATTCTTTTTACTCTGAAAGGTTATCTTAATATTAAATAAAAGACCTAAGGGGGCACTCATGTAGATTTCTGGAGCTCTTTATCTGTGTACTCTCTTATTCACTCATACTCTGACACAAATTTTCATCATTTAACCTCCTCTGAACTTGACTGTCTGTCTCTGTAGTTCATAGAAAGTGTGGTGCCCTGTCCTCACCCTGTGCTGGTGTCTAGCAAACACCTCTGGACAGAAAGGCCGGGTGATCTCAGGTCTCATCTGATTTTCCCATTTCGCAAGTTTTAATGTTCTGTCTTATTATGAAAACCTTTCACTTTTTTTTTAATTTATAAGATGTTTAAATGAGAGGACTGATCTAGAACTGATTACACCATGATGGCCAGTAATGGGAAGTCTATTATCCCTTTTTATCTTTTAAATAGTATATTCTTTATTGGAAGCCTTTATAAAACCTTATTCTTTTATTCTATAACATAATCTCCTTATCATTTTATATGTAACTCTCAGATCTTAGTTCAAATGTCACTTTCCCGCCTCCCAAAGGGAGCTTTCTGAGCTCCTACATGGTCACATACTTGTTACTTGCTGCAACCGCATTCTGTGCCTCCTGCATTGGTGCCTTCACTACACTGTTGCAGGCTTATTTGCCATTAACTTGTTTGCACGCATAACTGGAGAGGAGCCTCAAAAGTATGAAAGATTGCCCTGGTCGGTGGCCCGGTTAGTTAGAGTGTCATCCTGTGCACCAAAGGGTCGAAGGTGTGATTCTTGTTCAGGGCATGTGCCTAGGTTGCTGGTCCCATCACCAATCAGGGCACTTTCTGGAAGCAGCCAGTTGATGTTTCTCACATTGATGTCTGCTTGTCTGTCTGTCTATCTCTCTCCCTCTTAACATCAATGAACATATCCTTGGGTGAAGATTTAAAAAATATTAAGTACTATAAACATGAATAATTAAATTCAAGTTTGGAGCAGAAAGGAATCATTTTTAAGTTGGGAACAAACGGTGTGACTATTATAAGAAATGACTTAGTATAAACAATTTGGAATGGGAGGGAACTGCATTATAGGCATGGGGAACCATATGAAGAAAGGCACAGAAATTTGAAAATGACTAAGTGAATGTAAATTTAACTTGGGGAAAATGTGAAGGAATTTGAATAATACAGTGATAAATGAAAAATTATATCCAAACCATCAGAAGCTTTCCAGCAAGAGACTGGTGGGTTCACACACGTCTGGTGGTAGTGTACGGGCACAGGAAGCAAACATGATGGAGCTGAGTAGCAAGGCCAAGCATAATGCCCAATAAATGCCTGAGATTGAGGGAGGGGGAATGTTCAAACTGTGTTCTTAGTTTGTTTGTTTTTTTTTCCTTGCCTGAATATCACTATACTTTGAACTGCGATAATATATAATAAGTAAAAAGTTGATAGGAAGAGATTACAACATATTTGGAATGTATATTTGGAGATGCCTGCTCTAAGCTCAGCTAGATATGTCTGTTTGGTACTTGGATCTGGATTCTTCAGATAATCAAATGTGTATGACATGGAAGAACAAGGTAGATAACACTGCAAAGAAGCAGTTAGTCAATTTCTCGGGAGGGAGTTATATGGATAAAATGACCTATTTTCCTAGCATGTTTATTATATGACTGAAAGGGAGAAATTTTATTTAGCAAAAAGTTTATGCGCTTTAGCAACAATGAAAAGTGTAGATATTGTTTGGAAATGATTTGCATGAACTAACTGAAAAATATTTTCAGGAAAATTAAATATTGATGACAGAATGTGATAGTAAAGAAGCAGTATTTAACTTTATTAGGTATAAGGATGGCATACCAATTCAATAAGAAACGAGATCTGTGTTAGTAAGAGATGCATAATGAATTTATAGAGAAAATGAGATAATATATGAGATTTGCTTTAAAATACTGTATCAAAAGTCAATAAAGGAAAGTGTTACAACAAAAGTGGAAAAATATTTATTCTTAAATCCACATTTTGTTCCATTGTGTCTGAAAGTTTTTATGATGTTAAAAATGAAGCGTGCCATTCAAAAAAGTTATAGACTGGAGATGTGCGTTATAGATATGAACACATACGCGCATGTGTATATGATACTTTCAGTTTGTATAAAATCTCTGTAGAATGGGACATGGAATTACAAGACCAAAGCAGACATTCTGCAGCTCGCAGCACATCAGGCAGTCGGGAGAAGACTAGCGGGAGAAGGCCCGCAGACAGCCGCAGAAGTGTGCCGGCGGTGCTGGCGGTGCCTCCCACTGTGGCCGTGACACTGAGAATCACGAGGGAAGGTGTGATGCGAGATGCACGCGGCTGTGGTGACACCCAACTGTTGCCAACTGGTTCAAAGCTGAGGGGGATAGAGGGAATCGAACTCAACTTTGAAATCAGGGTTTTGATTTCTTTTTTCTTGACTAAAAGGGAAAGGTGTTGGCCATCAACCAAACTTCCAAAGTTAGAGAAAGGAGTGAAGCCTTCAGAGGAAATGAATTGAATGCCACCTTATTGTAAGTTAGTTCTTAAAGAAAAGGCACTTCAGCAAGTGTTTGCCGTGTGAGCCCTCATGAAAGTGAGTTGCACCCCATTATCTCTTCATACGGTCTAATTTTTGAGACTGTTTAATACTTCTATTAAAATATTTCGCTCTGGCTGGTGTGGCTCAGTGGATTGCGAGCCAGCCTGAGAACCAAAGGGTCACTGGTTTGATTCCCAGGCAGGGCACCTGCCTGGACTACGGGCCAGGGCTCCAGCAGGGGGTGTGCGACAGGCAACCATGCATTGATGCTTCTCTCCCTCTCTCCCACCCTCTCCCTCTGTCTAAAACCAAATAAATAAAAAAAATGTTTTGACTTGATTATAGTTAAAAATTATATTCCTTTAAATTTTGGCATATTAATAGCAACTCATTAAAATGTTAAAATTATTTATATGTCTTGATGTCTTGTTGATTTTTGTACTTTATCTTTTTTTTTCAATTTAAAATAAGACAGACTAAAATTCAGTCTGATCTTTTGTTTTAACTACTTAACCAAGACAATCACACTTCTAGTATGATTATCATGTACTTTGTTCTCCTTTTTAATTTCATCCCCCAGTTAAATAAATGCTTTATTACTGATATGAAATCTGGAAATTTATTTTGTCTTTCATAAATGGCATGAGCTCTTTTTTTGAAATAAGTTCTTTAAATTAGTAACATTATAATAAAAATTATAATAATATGAAAAATAGTTCCAGCGATTTCAAACCACTAAAACATGAGTCTCGTAATTACAACCCAATTTACTTTGATATCTTCTTCCCCTATTAGATCAAGTGTTAATTCTATCTTGTAAACCTACAGGACAGTTATTTTTTTTCATAATAAGATTTTTAAAATTATTTAAAAACCAATAAAAGATGCATGGGATAACTAAAAATAATCACCTTGGAAAACACCTTTAAAATTAGTTCAGGAACACTTAATGATTAGACTAGTTTAATTTGACATGTGCAGCCACTGTGTTAAGTCTTCATTTCCACATGTAAAGGTCCTTCTTTCTTAGTTAGGTCTTCTTTAGTAAGGCTGTAGTGAGCGGTGCACTCTGCTTCCTGCAGGAGTTCAGTATCTGAAAAAATTTCAGAGACCACCCCTTCCCATATTCAATCTCCATTAACCTCTCAGATACTTATATGAGTGGATGTTAGAATAAAAAACATTAATTACTATTATGGCATGCTTGTTCTGTAATATTTCTGTCTCTTATTATGAAGAAGAAAACATTTTTCTTCTATTTAACAACAGAAACAAAAACACATATGGTAAATTCCAAATTAGTAGTGCTTAAAATCCAAAGAAGCAAATTTATTCTGGACACATGAACACACCTTTGATTAGACAGTGTGATATATATTCACGACCAACAATATTTTGACATGAAATCATTTAAGAGTAAATATTTGCTCTCCTTTTTCATCTGCATATGTGAAGTACAATATATATGCATGACAATACAACTCTAGTAAAGCTAGTCAGGATTCGCTTGATATCCTCTGAAAGCAATGCTAGTTGTTTGTTTCTGTACCTGTAGTAAACACCAAGTCATAACTATGGAAGTCACGTATAGAGAGGTAGGTAGGTTGGTAGGTAGATGAATAGATATGCATAGATGCATCAATACATAGATATAAGTGTAGATGTGTCTGTAGTTATATGCAGAAGTCCAGCTTCTGCAAATTATTAAGGGGATCGGTCTGAACGAATGAACAGCAGAGGCGCAATGAATGGAGTTCAGTTTATTGAAAATGAGAGACCAGCTTTTTCGCTAGTCCCTCGGCCTCCAATTCAAACTGACTCATCGGACAAAGGAAGTATCTCTATTTTTAAAGACAAGGTATTTTTTTTTTACAACAGTAGTGATAAAAAGCAGACACACATCTTACACAATTAGTAAAAGACAGCTGCAAGTTACAAATCACCAAGAAATAACACGTTGAGCAATTAAAAAGACTATAAATTCTACTCATGTTAAACGAATGGGTATGCCGATAAGGAATCATCATCAAACAGCTAGAAATAATATCAGTACTAACTATTTTAAGCACTAATAATTGGTTAGACATATATATATGTATATATATATACATATATATATATATATATATATGTATTTTCTTAGTTCCTAGATAACTCTAAATTGGTAATTAGAAATATATGTAGAGGTAAGTCTTTGTTCTTAGGAAATTTGAGAGAGAGATGTCATCTAAATCAAGGTACTTCTAGCCCAATTAGCTGTTCTTTGAAGCATAAACATTTGCCAGTGTCCTTGGAATCCTAAGCAACAGATGGTCTTTGTCTACAAACTTTCTGAAGTATAAATCACTAAACTTTCTAGCTATTAAAATCATTTCCTATATCTCTGGTCTAAAGAAGAACAATAAATTGCTGAATTTCAGGGAGAATGGTTTAAAGTATTTTTAGTAATGACTTCTCCCAGGCCTCTCTCATCAATTAACAGACTGCTTTGCTTTTTGCATTGAGGAGGCTTGGCTTGCCAAATGGCCAATCACTCCTTAACCCTTTTATGTGTGGGGATGGCCAGGATGATTCAGCTTCCAACATTTTACAAGCCATTAGAATTGTTCTAACTCTCAGGAATGCTAAAGCAAGCCGGCACAGAGTGAGACTTGCAGGTGGACTGCCCGTGGTCGCCTCCCGCTGTGCAGTGGCGTCCCACCCATATCTGACTGTGCCAAGAAATGGGTGCGGCACTCATCCGCAAGTCAGCACTCCTGGATCAGATGCAGCATGGCTCTCTCGACAGTTATAGATATATTTGATGTTACATATGAGATATTCTTTTATTGATATTTCCCAGGAACAGCAAAAAATATGAGTTGATAACAGCTGAATTTATAAAAATGAATGAAAAACTTCTTCCAAAAACCATAATCATAGTTTTATACAAAGCTGTGGATATGATGCAGTTGTAATTTATATCCTAAAGAAAAACTTGGGAAAATATGTTCCAGGGTTAGCTAAGAAAATTGCATCAGTTGTAATCGGGGCTTATGAAGGAATAGGGTCTCTTCCTTTGTTGCCTTATTTTCACCTCTGTCTTCTTTCAAGGTTGCCTAATATCTCTTGTTTGTACAGCAGTCCAAATTGTTACCGGTAGAAACGTCCAAGCTTCTGCACCTGCAGTTTTTCAATTCACCGCAGAGCAGCAGCTGTATTCCCATAGTTGGTTTGTTCATTTTAAACTTTTCTCTAATAGACTCTGTGACATGCCTGCCACGTGTTCCTTATTCCCAGGGCATGGGATTCATTCTATTCATCTGTGGAATCATTGCTATACTTTTTACTCAATTGATGTGTTACTCACGGCTGCATTAACAGGAAGGAATTATATCCTGCCCGGAATTTTGGCAGGAAGAGTAATTCACCACTTGAATCTGGACTAAAATTAGCCTCTGCATTGGTTAGAAATATGAACACATGGACACCTTGTTATGTCTTATGCAATACCATTGAATATGTTCCCCTGGCTGCCACGATGTAGCCTTAACTATATTTTACACACAATATTATGGAGTTCAATAACTCTAAGAATTGATTAAAAGTTCTGCTTTTGTATCTTTAGAAACTATTTTGGACGTGAGATAGTTGATCGTCTTGAGTATGCCATGCAAGCTTATGATCATAGAGCAATTATATATTTAAATTTTTATGAAGTAATCATATTCACCATTAGAAGGGAGAGAATAAAGTGCATTACACTTCATAGTGTGTTCCCTGGTATAAAATCTCGAGAATGAGAACTTCCTGCACATGGAATCTTGTGCGTTTTTAAGAAGGACCTTTGTAAAACATGCAAAAAACAGCTACCAGTACTTGAAGCTGCAAGACAGAAATATTTCTGTACAGTTTCTCTATGTACTTGGGCAGGTGAGAGTTAGAAGCACCTACTCCAAGCAAAATGGTGAGGTCGTTGACGTTTGTTTTGCTGGTTGCATCCCATATAGCAACTTCTTCATCCAGGTGCAACAAAGTAGACACTGAATGTACACCTCATTCTCTCTGAGAAAAGATACTTATATTTAGTATAAGGGAGACATTTAGCTGAAAGCTTTGGACAGTGAACTCGGCTTCATCTGGGTTGGAATCTCAGCTCTGAAATTTATCAGCCATGTCATCTTTGCAAATTTAACCTCAGTGTTTTTTAATATATGTGTGTTCAAAAAATTATTAAACTGTGCTAGGTAGAGTATAAAATACTGTCAAAGCTAGTTTCTTGGATTGTAATAATTAAATATAATAATTCATTTAGAACATTAAATAAAATACATGGAATACAGTGTTTGATCAGTATAGTTTATATTTTGTTTGATGTTATTCTAAAATTAATTGCACTTTAAAATTTGCTTACATAACTTTATATACACACATATAGATGTGTAAATAGTGTGTTTGCATATTGTGTGTGTCATTATATGCTTTTCAAATTTTACAATGTGAAATGGGAATATATTATCAATCAGAAAAGAACATATTTGTATTTATATATAAAAATTTCAATGTAACATTGGAGTTGGACTGGGTGGCTAATAAATAAAGGGGAAAAGGACCTCTAAAAGGTAGGCATTTATGGTATCAAAGTAAGGAGCAATTGAGAAAAAAAATCAGTTTATGCTTATTCTGTTCCCTGGGATGTTGTGCCTTCAAATCCTCATTAATATCCTGATGGTTTCCTTTCCTAATTCTCATCCATGGTCCTCTAAATATGTGTGTAGTGTAAATTTGCTACTAGATTGAATTGTTACTGTATTTTATTTAATTTTTATAATGTGGATATTTAGTGTCATATAAGAGAAGGAAACATATAGGGTATGAAAGTTTAAAACAGCATAGAGATACAATAGCTTACTTAGTAATATCACTGACCAATGTACATCTGTGTTATATAGTTGATATAAATATCATTTCCTAGTGGTGAACAAGTTTTTAAATACAAGTTTATTGCAGTTAAGAATTTTATAAAATTTCGGTTTTAAAGAACATGTTCCACCACAGCTGAAGCTGAATTTAATGAGCACTATTTTATTAAATGTCAATATTTCATTTCTTTCCCAATCAAGATTCTAAAATTTTCCAATAGTTTCTAAAATCTTTATATTTAAGTTTAAAAAAGTCCTAAAAGTAGTTGAACAAAATTGAAAGGTAAAAATAATTATAGACTTTTTTACATTCTCATTGTTAGTAATATTGAGTAAATCTTATCTGTGCAATTATTTCTATGTGCAGTAATGTACAGTTAATTCATTACTATGTTTTCAAATGTTAACTTCATGCTAGATACTTTTATATAGAAGAGAATATTGAACACAGTAATTCGAATGTAAAATGACTATATAATTTTATTATATAAGATATCTGCATTCTGCATACACTTTGAAGTGTGAAAACAAGACTTCAATATCTTTATTTTTTAGTCTTGACTTTTTGTTTGTTTGATTGTTTTTTTAAACATATTTCATTGATTATGTTACTACAGTTGTCCAAATTTTCCCCCTTTATCTCCCTCTGCCCGGTACCCCCATTCCTTCCTGCAATACTCTCTCATAGTTCATGTTCATGAGTCATGCATGTAAGTTCTTAGTCTATCTATTTCTTATGCTGTTCTTACCATCCCCCTGTCTATTTTGTACCTACTAATTTGTACTTCTTAATTCCTGAACCTTTTCCCTCACTCTCCACCTCCCCCCTCCCAGATGATAACCCTCCAAGTGATCTCCATATCTATGATTCTGTTCCTGTCCTGCTAGTTTGCTTAGTTTGCTTTTTAGATTCAGTTGCTGATAGTTGTGAATTTGTTGCCATTTTAATGTTCATAGTTTTTATCTTCTTTTTCTTATATAGTTCCCTTTAACATTTCATATAATACTGGCTTGGTGATGATGAACCCCTTTAGTTTCACCTTGTCTGGGGAGCACTTTATCTTTTCTTCAATTCTAAATGATAGCTGTGCTGGATACAGTAATCTAAGTTGTAGGTCCTTAACTTAGGGCCTATGTAACTTTCAGTACTTCTTGCCAGTTCCTGTATCCTGCAGAATTTCTTTTGAAAAATCAGCTGACAGTCTTACGGGAACTCTTTTATAGGTAACTGTCTGCTTTTCTCTTGCTGCTTTTAAGATTCTCTCTTTATCTTTAACCTTTGACATCTTACTTATGATGTGTCTTGGTGTGGTCCTCTTCGGGTCCAACTTGTTTGGGACTCTGCTTCTGGGACTTGTATGTCTATTTCCTTCATTATACTAGGGAATTTTTCTTTCATTATTTTTTTCTAGTGAGTTTTCAATTTCTTGCTCTTTCTCTTCTCTTTCTGGCACTCCTATGATTCAGATTTTGGTATGTTTGGAGATGTCCCAGAGGCTTTTTATTTTATCCTCTTTTTTAAAATTTTTTTTTTCTTCTTGCTGTTCTAATTCAATGCATTTTTTCTCTCTTATGTTTCTAATGGTTGATTTGATTCTTGGCTTCATCCCCCCACTCTTGGTTCCCTGTGGATTTTTCTTTATCTCACTTAATGCAACCTGCATTTCTGCCTGTGTCTTTTTTATGATGTTGAAGTAGCCAATGAGTTCTTTGAGCATCCTGATAACCAGTGTTTTTAACTCTGCATGGCTTTTCTCTATTTCATATAGTTCTTTTTCTGGAATTTTGTTCTATTCTTTCATTTGGGCCATATTTCTTTGTCTCTTCATTTGACAGCCTCCCTGTATTTGTCTCTGTGTATTAGGTAGAGCTGCTTTGACTCCCTGTCTTAGTAGTGTGGCCTATTGTAGAAAAGGCACCTGTAACGTTTGTGGGGCGGATCCTTAGGTAGTCACTAGGGTGGGGCAACCCGTGTCACTGCTCTGCAGTTCTGTGTGAGGGAGGGCTCAGGGAGGGGACAGTGCTGCTGCCTGGCCTCTGGAGATTTGTTCAGGAGGAAACCGTCTCCTGGCACTTGCCCCGTTGCCAGTCACAGCACTTCCTTCCCTTATGGCACTGGTGCCCTTCCAGCTGTGGCTCTGGTACTGAGTCCCCGAGGGGTGGGTCTGAATAAGTTCCAAGAACTTTGCAGTCCCTTTAAGAGGAGTTTCCTGAGAATCCTGCAGTTTCTTCTACCATCCCAACCCCCACTGACTTTTACAGTCACAAGTTTTGGGGTCTTATCTTCTGGCACCGGAACCGGGCTGGGTGATCTGGTCTGGGGCTGGGATCGCTCACCCTAAGGTGCCCCTCCTGATTTTTATCCACCATAGGTGAACGTGGGAGCACTCGTTCCTCTGCCTCTCTGCACCACTCCCAGTCTCTGCACCTCTCTGTGTTTCCATCCCTCCTGTCTGGATGGATGAATGTGGCTTTTAAAATCCTCGGTTGTGGGACTTCCACACAGCTTGGATTTCTGACAAATCTGGGTGATATTTGTTTTGTAATCTAGTTGTAACTTTTGCTGTAGTTGTGTGAGGTGGTGAAGCATGTTTGCCTGTGGTCCCACCTTGACCGGAACTCCTAGTCTTGTTTTTCAAGGACATTTTGCCTCAATTATTTATTTAATACTTTAGTTTTGATGCATATTATATTGAATGAGCATTGAAGCACAGAAAAATACTGGCAAGATTTTTAATTCTTAGTGTAAGTTATTAGGTAAAATTATTTTGGCCACAAATACATAAGATTACTTATTTCTGTAGCAAAGAAGTCTCTGAGATACTGATTAAGAACTTTGAACTATCATCATATGCATTGATTTCTGTTGCTAGCTAACACAGATCCATTATAAAATAAAAAAATATATAAATTAATTTATACCAGTAAAGACTAGATCATTGGAATTATAACATATAGATTGCGATTTATTAGATAGAAAAAAGAAGATATATTCTTAACACACACAAGGATAAGTTAGAAATAAAATGTCTATAAGGCATTTGCTACATGTTTTAGACATATGTGTATGTTTATATATATGTATGGTTTTCATTCTTTCGTTCAGCAAATATGAATTAAGCACTTATGATATCCAAATTTAGAGTAATTTATTGGGAGTTAATTTATTAGAGTTTTTATTATATTCACAAGCGGATGATTACTGAAAGTTTACTTCAAATGAAAGCCCACCATGCTGGATTTATAGCATGTCACCGTTGGAGAGGTTGAGTGAGCTGAGTGATCGCAGCGCTTGTAGTGAGTGTGTGACACAGATGTGCACACTCACGCACATCCCCCACAGCTCTATATAAAACAACCTGTGCTGCTGTAAGAGCCGGATATAAACACGAGGAGCCTGGGCATTAGAGGTGCCCCCGTTAAATAACTGGTGACTGGTGTACAAGGCCCAGGGAAGGCCAGTGAACAAAGATTCCGCGGTAGTGTACACCAGGTAATATTCCAGGTCATTGTCCGATAATGTGTTTAATTATATTCATTTTTTTTAGTTTCAATAATATTTTTAAATTATTTTGGATTTTATAGTCAGTTTAAGAAGGTTCTGCCAAATCAGTCAAATTAGGGAACACAGGAAAATCTTTTTTCCTTTAAGCTTAGTACATGTATTTATAAGTTTGGAAACACTAAAAATTTACTGTGTGATGTATGTACTTGGGCTACCTGGTTTTCAGTTGCTGTCCACTCTTCTATCGCCGGCCCAATTGGTAGTAAGTAGTGCAGACCCTACAGGTTAAGGCCTGAGTGTTCGCAGGACCTGAACTCACTTGAGACGCCAGCCACAGAGGGGCACCAGTGACTAGATTCAAGTGTGAGGATTCATCCTCCCGACTCCCTCAGGTTTGATAATTTGCTGAAATAAGTCAGAATTCAGAAACATGCTCTATTGAATGGTTCCAGTTTTACTATAATTGACACAACTCGGGAAATGCCTAATAAAGAGATGCGTAGAATGAGGTCTAAGAGAGTACCAAATACCGAGTTTTAGTGCCACTTTCAGTGGAATTAGGGCTCGTCACCTTCCTGGCACATCAGTGTGTTCACTAACCAGGAGGCTCCCCTAACCTTGAGGTCCAGGGTTTGTTTTGTGGTTTCCTTACACAGATGTGACAGATCAAATCCTTGGACAGTGGGAAGGAAGGTAATATTTAGCTTCCTTCCCTTCCTTGGAGATGGGGCTGGCTCTGAGTTCTGGTCCCCTCATCATATAGTTGGTCTTTGTGGAATGACCATCCCCCATCCTACGGCTTTCTAGGGACTTAGCACAGAAACTTCATTAGCATAAACTATCAGATGCAATCTGAGGAACTCATGAATAACAAAGACACTCCCAGGACTTTGGAAATTCCGAGTTAGAATGGCCCTCTCAGGCGCCAGAGACAGCTAGTCCAACTGCATTGTTCACCAGCCACCGTGCGTCATATTTGAGCTCAAAGCCATATGTATGTGAACTAGAAGTGTGTGGTACTTGGGTACAGTTTCGATTATTTTGGAATAATTTACTTCACAAGATATCATGATGGAATATAACAAGTTAAATGTATTTCACTTCTCATTTGTTTTGCATTCACTCTCTTTGTTGTATCCCTCAAAAAGGATGGTGATTTTGGCTTCAGAAAATCTATGATCTGAATCTCATTGTGTGTCTCACTGAACTTATGATAATATATTTGAATATATTTATTACAATATTCATATTTGCATATTTGCATGTATCTTATGCCTCTAAGAAAACTATTACTCCATGTCTGATTAAGAAGCAAATCCAAAAAAATCGCTCATTTTACAAAGACATTCATCTATAACACATTTGAAATGTTATCATATTTTCACAAAATAAAATTCTAGGACATGATTTCAGAACCATTACATATAATGAATGAAAACTCTACCCATAATTTCAGACACATATTCTTCGTATGTAATAGAAAAATAAAGTGGGTCATGTGTTTTTAAAATATACATAAAACATAGAGAGGGATGTTTGCTGATTCACCAGATTGTAAATTTTTATGAGCATTTATGCTCAAAATTTTGTTAAATGTCAGTTTAGCAAATTACTGATACAAACCATCACAATTTACATATGAGTGCAGGCTGCGAAGTGAGCAGGGTTACATTTAGGTCAGCAGAAATTGGTATGAAAAGGAAAGGTCCTCTCAATTTCCTGTGTTTTCGCTCTTCACGTCTAGTAAAAATACTCACATTTTTTTCTTAGCTCTATTCCAGGCCTGCATTTGGCATGCATACTTAAATGATTATAGGCACAAAAAAGAAGGAAAAAGTATTCTTGATAATGATTGACGTGTTTCAAGATACAGAGGAAAGCCGGAACAAAACCTGTCAGATTACCTAAAACACTGGGAAGCTAGTACTTGTTATTTCTACATGTTACCAGCATCAGTATATCAGTATCAGAAATGTTTCAGCTATTGGCGAAGGAACCAGGTTGAAGTTTAAACTATTTAAAAGTATCATGAGTAAGTAGTTTAACTTTGTCACGTGTAAGAGATTTGACAGTTTCTGTGAGGAGTTTAAACTGCTTTTATGTAGAGATAAAAAAGTAAAGTCTCAATTGCTTACTCAGTCTTTGCACATAAAATAATGAAGTATCCAATTAGCATATTTTTTTCATCCACTGTCTTAAATAGTGATGTTGAAGCAAAAAAGAGACATTTATAGAATCATATTATTTTTGTCCTTGATATGTGGCATTGAATTAATGATGTCCTGGATACAGAATAGGGCATAAACTCAGCAATTCCCTTGAAGAAGCTTATACTCCAGTAAAAATAAAGATAAGTGCATTATTTTCAGTGGTGATAGCCAAAACTGAGGTCAGTGATTACTTGTAGAGAGAGTATGATTGAAGCACTTCAAAGGCACTTTACGAAGAGAAAGGAGACTTGAGAGGGAGGTAGAAGCAGGAAAAAAGAATAGAGGCTTCTTCCTTGTTGAGAATATACCTCTTCTGTCTGGTCCCATTACTATGATGAATGTTTTGGATTAATCACCACTCTTTCCTCTTGAAGACTTTTGTCATGGAAAGTGATATTTTAGAGTTTTATTTTTTTTCTCTTACACACATCTTTCTCAGCGTACACACACAATTCTCAAAATACATACACACACACATACTTCACAAATCCAACATCCTTGGATATTTTATGTTCGTTATCTTTTTTCAATTGCTTAGGATATATTTTATTCCTATATGCAAAAACATTCATTGTTATGCTCTATTTTTGTTGTTGTGTGTGTGTTGCTTGATATAATGTACACATATGAAGCATTGATATATTTAGATTCTTTTTTTTTAAAGATTTTATTCAGTTATTTTTAGAGAGAGGGGAAGGGAGGGATACAGAGAGGGAGAAAAACAGCAATGTATGGTTGCTCCTCACATGGCCCTCACTGGGGACCTGGCCTGCAACCCAGGCATGTGCCCTGACTGGGAATCGAACTAGGACCCTTTGGTTCACAGTCCATGCTCAATCCACTGAGCTACACCAGCCAGGGCTAGATTCTTTTTTAAGTATCTTTCTTTCTATGACATGATGCTAAGAGCTTTTTTCAGTTGCTGAGGTCGGGAGTGCTTGTAAGAACTTATATGGATTATCTATTTAACAATATAAAACTTTATGGAGAAATTAATATTAATACTTGTACTTCACAGATAAAGAAACTAAGGCCAAATAAATTTAGGTAAAGAAAATATGGCAAGTCTAATGAACATATGGACTGAGATATGAACCTGACATTAACTCACTTGTAGAGTCTTGTGGTCCAACTCTTAATTAATAAACGAACTGAGACCAAACTGATTTATGTAAATAAGAGACTTCATGTATAGTAAGTGAGAGGGTTGACTTCTGAACCTGACTTTCTGCTCCCAGAATCTTGTGGCTGGCTCTTAATTATTGCAGTGGTACCAGATAGGGTCCTAATGACTTTGGTTTTCTCTTGACCCCATATCCCTCTGCTGGATCAATGCAATGAATGAAAACAAAAAAAAAAATGTTTCTTGGAATCCCCCAGTGCACCAGAAGTCTCAGCCAGCAAACACCCCGGGACCCAGAACTCTACTTGTATTTAAGCTACAGTGGGAAGCTGCCACCAGGTGGCGCCAAATACAACCAAAAAATGAATAAATCAGCTAGCATCTAGGGAGTGTCTGCCAGGCAAGTTCAGCTTTATCATTTTTGCAATTCATTAGCTTACAGTATTGAGATTTTGGGGGACTCCACATATCCTGTTATGGTGGAGTTTTCTATACTTTGGGTTGAAATTGAAAAAAATAGTGAAATGTTTGTGGATGATTACAAATACTTCTAAGAAAAACTTTATTTGGCCTTTTGAGACAGAATCTGATACTTGAAATTTAAAAACTATTAATTTAAAACACATGGAATGATTGGATTTCATGTATAATATCTCTGCAAAAGAAAAAAAAATAGAGAGATAGCTGTAACCTCTCTCTTGAGAAGCACAATTCCCAAATACTACTTGTGTGAAAATAAGCCAAAATCTACATTTTCATAACTTCAGTTTTTCATTTTACTTACTTAGCTTTTTACTGTTTCTAGTTCTAATTAGGGAACATTGTAAAACCAAATGAGGCCTTTCCAGTTTAACTTGATATTGAAATGAAACTTATACTCTTTTAGAGCTATTTCCCAAGCTAATTTATCATAATCCTTTTGCTTATCTATATCTGTTGATTCATTTATTGAAGAAATATTAACCTGTGATTAGTCTCCGCCTGGCACTGTGAGATGTGAGGGCTCAGATGATGAGCCCGACTCACAGAAACCTGGGGGTGCATTCCTGCACCCTAACGGGAGGAATGGACGATTTTCCGATTACTTGACACTGCGGCTTTACGTTGTGAGTTCTCTGCAGCAAAGACCTGAGATAGTAACTATGAGAGTGAAATCATGGTGTCTGTGGTGTGTCACTGTTTTAAACGATCCTAATGCGCTACGTTGCCTAATTCTAATAACAGCCTTGTTATTTGGTGTGGTGTGCGTCACCTAAACAACCCTCAGGCCTAATAATACACTTAAAGGACTAGGAGGATTCAGAAAAACTCTTATCTTATCAATTATTATATTGAAAGGATATAGAAGGAAATTGGCAGAAGGAAATGGTGCACAGGACAAAGTCCATGGGAAGCCACGTGCAAGTTTCACAGAGTCTCCTCTCATGGTGACCACGTGGGGTACACTTAGTTCTCCCAGCAATGATGTGTGACAATACGTGTTTAGTGCCATCAACAATGGAAGTTCATCCAAGCCATGGTATCTAGGAATTTTATTGGGGTTAGTCGTAGAGCACGCAGCCTCCTCGTGACTGGTCTCAACGACACAGTTTCTAGTCCTCTTCTAGAGCAGAACAGACATTCACCATACACCACCTTGGTTTTCCAAGCTGGCACCGTTGGCCAAAGGCCCCAGACATACAAAAACACTCTTAGTAGAGAGATCATTTCAAGGGTTAAAGCACCAGCCAAGCTCTTCCTCTGGAATGTGAAGGGTGGGAATAACCCAGGCCTCCTGAGTTAAACTTTTACTTCTTTGTCTTCCTCTCTGCCTTGACCTACAGTCTCTTACACTAGAACACTATGACTCTGAACATCTACACTTAATCTAGTATTTATATTTCCATCGAACACAAGTTAGTAAGAACTACAGATTTGATATGACCTCCCAACAGAATCCGCCGTTGCACAAATATTGTATATGTTATGGATAAGCATCATTAAAATTGGCTGCAATTCAGTTATCTCTGGGTTTGAAGACAGTTGGGGGCAGAGCCAGCCACTTTATTTCAGTCACAGGCTTGTGCTGAGACTGGTCGATGGTAATCACACTTGGACGTAATTTATTTGGGTGTCCCCAAAGACCTCCCGTAACCTTCATCGTCTTAATGTATAGTCATTCGCTAGCACATTTTGGATCCACTCTGTGATGCCAACTGATTATTCTCCTCAGAAACGGAGAGTGATTGTCTGTTTCAATTCTGTTTCGTAACTTTCATCCGCATAAACATGGCATATCTGTATTTGTGAACAGCACATGGTGGCATATTGGTCATACATTTACCAGAAATGTGTCTAAGCATTTGGTCGTCAAAGTGTAAAATTATACAGTGATTAGTCTGCCAGGAATTGTATACCACCTCGCAACCTGATGGCCAAGTGGGGAGTAGTTTCTAGAAATTTCTTCTCAAGTGCTATCGTTTGTAGTAGATGTAACCAGGAAACAAGCCCCCAAAAGTACTTTCTGGTACATTACTAGAATCCCACATAGTCATCAACACTTTGTCCAGATCTTCATTATACTATATGGTGAAAATGTTTCAGAGGGACGCAGCTCAGGCTTATCGGTTTTCATGTGAAATCGTCAGGTTCCGAAGGTAAAGGTTGTCTTTGGCTTTCCCTTTTTGGGGCTTTAGGCATAATCGTGCTCAGAGGCTCTTCTTTGAATGTGCAGAGTTTGAACGACCCAAGCCTGCCTAGTTACTAATTTACTGCATATGTGGCTGCTTTTCTTTTCTCCTAACTGACAAAGAAACTTGGGCATGAGGTTAACAACGTATTCAAAGGCCAATGATGCAACTTTAGAAAAGTTGGTCAAAGAAGATTATGAGGGTCCTGACTGGTGTAGCTCAGTGGATTGAGCGGGGGCTGGGAAACAAAGGATCTCCTGTTCGATTCCCACTCAGAGCACATGCCTGGGTTGCGGGCCAGGTCCCCAGTGAGGGCCATGTGAGAGGCAACCAGACATTGCTGTTTCTCTCCCTCCCTTTCTTCCTCCCTTCCCTTCTCTCTAAAAAATAAATAAAATCTTAAAAAGAAATAGAAGGCAGTTCAGATGAGGGAGTAACCCTTGTGAAGTTCCTGAGACAGAAGAATGCCCTGAATATTCACGGGATTATGGAAAGCTAAATGAAAATATAACATAGCCAAGGATGAGTGGAGAGGTACATGGTGTACATGCAGGGCTTTATAAGCTTGTATAACAGTGAGGAATTGTAGACTGATATGATGATATTTACTTTTCAGAAAAAATCACTTTTTCTGGTAAGTGCTAAATTATGGTAAGAAAGAAGAATGGATATATGGCAGTAGATAGGTTGCAGTATTTTAGGTAGAATTATGGTAGGGTTACGGTTACCAACGCAACAAAAGATGAACATGGGTTAAATTTCAGAGGTAAATCCAGGACACATGGAGATGCTTACAATGTATCAGGCGTATAAAAAGAGGCACATAAAGCTCTGTTTTTACTGAGTTTATATACTCTTTGAGAGATATTGAAAATAAATGTAATTTATAAGCAAATTGTAAATTATAGATGTAAGTGACGCGGAAAAGAGTAAGAGAGATTAGGAGTGGGGGTGAGTGAAATGTACTGCATTAACCAGAGGGGTCAGTGTGACCTCATCGAAAAAGTGGCTCTGGAGCCAACACTTCCATTATTTCTCCAGATATTTTCATCCTCTTCTTTTAACTCTAATTTGTTTTTTTGTGATGTGTTTCATTATTCTCCACTTGATTGGATATCTACTTGTCATAATCCATACAGCCAAATTATATTTCATTGCTTTTCTTTAATGCTTCACGGATTTCCAAGCTGTTGTTTGCCCTTTACCATGCAGTATATTTTTTCTAAGAGATTTGTGTGACAGAAGAGGATCTTTCTGGTTAGTTACAATATTCATACTTGAGTTTTATTTCATCAAATTATAGTGATGCCAGTGTGAAAACGACTTGCATTCTTTGCCATAGTGTTAAGTACTTTGCTCTAGTTGTCTTAGCTCCCATTGATGTTTTAGTTTTATTATTCAGTTTTTCTCTATTTTTCTTACCTGACTAATCTACATAAAAATGGATTTTATTTTGGGAGTAAGGTAGGTAGGAGGGACTTGTGGATGAATGAGTGGGGGTTAAAGTGAATGTTCTTTTCTAGTTTCTAGATAAGCCTACCAATTTTACCTAAGACAGCAATGACATCAGATCATCAAAAACCTTTAGTCATGATAGGTGTAGATTTTGAAATGGAAAAAGAGCATATCCCAAAGGAGATGGTATTTACTCTTACATGACACATGATTCTTTATTAAGTAATTTAAAAAATACCACATTCACAAAGCATTGCCCTTAAAAATCTTATGAGACTTCACTTTTGAAAATGAGGAAGAGAGAATAAAATAATCCAAAGTAAACAGAAAAAAAGAAATAGTAAAAATTAGAGTAGAAATGAAAGAAATTGAAAAGAAGGAATCAATAGAGGCGATCAACAAAATGAAAAGTTGTTTTTGTAAAAAGCAAAAAATTGATAAGCCACGATAAGAAAGATGGAGAGAAAACACAACTCACTATCATCACTACAGATTCCAAGGGCATTAAAAGGATAATAAGGGAATACTATAAATAGCTCTATTATCACAAATTGATAACCAAGATGAAATAGACCAAGTCCTTGAGAGAGACAACCTGCCAAAACTTGCATGGGAAGAAATAGACAATCTGAATAGGCTTACATTTATTAAAGACATGGACTCAAAATTAATAATGTTCCAGAATGAAAGCACAAGGCCCAGATGGGTTTACTGGTAAATTCTATGAAACACTTAAGGAAGCATTGATACTGATTCTCAGCAGTCTCTTCCGGAATGCAGAAGCAGAGGCAGTGCCTTGTGACTCATTCTATTAGGTCTGCATTGCTAAAACCAAACCAAGTCAATGGAAAAAAAAAACTTCAGATTAGTGTATTTTATTAACATAGATATAATTTTAAAAGTTTTTATTTATTTATTTTTAGAAAGAAGGCAAGGGAGGGAGAGAAACATCAATGTGTGGTTGCCTCTTACACATCCTCAACTTGGGACCTGGTCCGCAACCCAGGCATGTGCCCTGACTGGGAAGTGAACCAGAGACCCTTAGGTTCTCAGGCTGGCACTCAGTTCCTGCCAGGGCAACATAGATGTAATTTTTCAATAACATATTAGCAAATTGAATCCAACAGTGTATAAATGATGTTATACCTCTTGACCAAGTAGGATTTATCTTACATATACAAAACTGATTCAACATTTATTTTTTATTTTTTTAATTTTATTTATTTTTTAGAGAGAGGGGAAAGGAAAGAGAAAGAGAGGGAGAGAAACATCAGTGTGTGGCTGCCTTTTGTGCGCCCCTTACTGGGGACCTGGCCCAACCCAGGCATGTGCCCTGACTAGGAATCAAACTGGCGACCTTTTGGTTCTCAGGCCCGCACTCAATCCACTATGCTATACCAGCCAGGATGTGACTCAACATTTGAAAAGGAATTCATGAAATTCATCACATCACCAGCTAAAGAAGAACATGCATAATCAAATTTAGATATAGAAAAAAAGTATTTGACAAAATTAAACACCCACTAATGATTTAAAAATCTCCACAAACTAGTATATAGAGAGATTTCTTCAACTTGATAAAAAAAACACCTACAGAAAACCTATAGCCAATATCATACAAAATGCTGGGAAATTTGAAGCTTTTCCTACCAAATAATACAACAGAGTTAAAAAAATTAAATGAACTATCAACACATAGAAAGACATGCAGGAAACTTAAATGCATTTTACCAAGTGAAAGAAGATAATCTGCAAAGTCTACATACTGTATTATTCTAATTATATGAAATCCTGGAAAAAGCAAATCTATGGAGACAGTAAAAAGGTGAGTGGTTGCCAGGTGTTACATGGGAGAGAGGGATGAATAGGCAGAGCACAGAGAATTTTTAGGGTAATGAAACCATTGGGTTAGCCAAAAACTCCATTTGGTTTCTTCCATAAAATTAAAGACATGCTTTTATTTTTCATGTTCACCAATAACTTTATTGCTTTGGATATTTGAGTATGTCTACTATCTCTCATGTGGTATAATGTTGGTTATTCTCAATTAATGTCTTGACTTGCTCAATATGAACTTCAACTTGCTACTTGAAGACTGAACATCATCCACGAGAAATCTCTGATAGGCGTGTCCAGCCCACAGGCCGCACCTGGCCCAGAATGGCTATGAATATAGCCCCACACAAAATCATAAATTTACTTAATATCTGATTTTTGCTCATCCGTTTTTGTTAGTATCTGTGTATTTAGTATGTGGCCCAAGACAACTCTTTTTGCAGTGTGGCTCAGAGACGCGGAAAGGTTGGACATACCTGCTCCAGCACGAAACTCCGCAAACCACTTTTGACACATTAGATCAGTCACGGCACCTTCTCCATACTCTGCGTAAATCTTTTTTTATTTTACATTTCACTTGTGTTTTTACCTTTCTTGAAATAATAAAGAATAATATGCTGAAAATGATGGCTGCACAAATATTCACCAAATTTATTGTTTTATTTTCTAATGCACACTGTTAGGACAGTGGGCACCATATAATCTAACAAAATTGTTTTGAAGGAAGTTAAATGCAACTGAGTGCTACTAGAGCCATCTTACAGAAAACAAACAAACAAACAACCTTTTTGGCCAACCCAGTATTTAGTATAATTCTTCAAAGGTGGCTACATGTCATTATACATTTGTCAAATACCAAGAGTGAACTTAAAGTAAACTATGGACTTGGGGTGATGCTGTTATAACATAGGTTCATTGAAACAAATGCACCGCTCTGGCGGGGGTGTTAGCATGCCGGGAGGTCGCTTGTGTGAGAGACCAGGCTAATGGGAACTTTCCATACTTCCCCCTCAGTTTTGCTGTGAGCCTAAAACTGCTCTGAAACAGTTTATGTATTTAAGAAAATCTAATGAAGTCACTTACAAACTTCTTTCTTTTATGGTTAGGGTACTCGAACACATATTTCAGCTTTAAATTTTGATATTGCAATAGATTACATGGTCAATTAGATGAGGGTGTGGTAATACATTTATAATGTGACACTTTCAGCCCCTGGTGTGATTAGTAATCATGCATTAAACATTGGCTGAGAAATCTCACTTGATAATGATCACGGGGTTATTACTATTTGAGTAGGGTTCTGAACTGGAGGAAGGCGAGGACTTGTAATGTGTTTTCCTAGATAACTAAAAATGCCTGCTCTGCAATGCCTAGTGAATGGTGAGACATCAGTAATAGTAAAACAGGGATAAAAACTAAAGTGTAATGAACACTCTATGTGTGCTAAATGCTGGTAGTAAGAGACACCCCATAAATAATCTTATTTTATCTTCCAATTGTTCCTGTTTCATAGGGTACATTTTTTGTCCTTTTTTTTTTTTTTTTTTTTGCATTTAGCACCCAGAAGTATAGTAAATTTCTCCAAGTCACATAGAAAAAATGTTGAGGGTGGGTGACAATGGTTTTGCTTTCAGAAGGTGTGATTTTCAGCCCTCAGATCAGACTTCTGATGAAAATTAAGCAAGGGTCTGCTCACAGTTGCATTCTCTAGCAAGCCTGCATGATGAGGACCCCCGCGGCTGTTTTACCCTGTTGTTGCCCACCTTCCTCGTCCCCTCCTGTGACGACTCTTGACCATCACTGACTGGAGGGCAGGAGCAGTGAGTTTTAAAGAAAATGATGCTATGATTTTCTAGTTCATCAGGCATCTGAGAAAATGGATGCATAAAGAGCAACAAAAGGACGAATATCTCAGAAATATTTTCTGCGGCTTGAAGCTTGTGGAGCAGTTGATTGAATTAAAATGCACGATGAATTATTTTACCTGAGAATGCTAATGTCATCTACAGAAAGGTCAACATGAAATCAGCAGTGTTTGGTAGCTGCAGAGTGAACGGAATTGTGCTAATTAGTGTAGCTACCAGATTATATACAATTTATACTTTTATATTGCAGGAATTACTACACCATGTATTAAAAATCCTTGTCACTGTAAGCAAATGAATCAATTGCTGTGTCTTTTATTCTTCAGTAGCCTTAATAAATTAGCATGGAAAACGCACAATGTGGCTTTCCCATGTTTTTATTTATTTACATTTTTGCCTCACCAAATATAGTGTACTACACTATTTAAAGATTTTTTAACACGCTTGCATTTGTTTCCAGTTGTTTTCTGAGAGAACAGTGACAAAGTCATCAGTTTGGGAAATGGGGAGGAAAAAAAAATAACAGATGTCCATATTTGGAGCCTCAGGCTAAAATTAAAAACAAAGTCTTAGGCACCAATAGCATCCTTATTTATGAATATCATAGTAGTTTGTGGTCTCTTACAAATCACTCATTAATAAAATAATTTTCTTCTTAGGTATGTTTGTCATTTTGCTCTAACTGAATTCTAATCTTCAGGAAAATTTTTAAATAAGAGTAATTTTGTTATTCATGTTCTATTAAATCATGTTCTATCTGTAAGCTTGAAAAATTCTTCTGTAACAAGACACATTAAAATAATTCCTTAGTATATCAAAAACATGCATATTGTATATTGCACAGTTATAGTCATATATAAATATAAAATCTGTTGGTTTCCACTTATAAAGTTTGGGATAATTACATAGAAGGAGTAAGTGTGTTGGTTTTAATGACACCATCAGTTTCATCGAGAGCTGTGGGTAATTTGTTAACATGTTAGCAAATGAATATATGACATTTAAAACATTTAACTGAAAACTGAAGGCATAGATGCATCAAACATGCTATTGGATGAGATTTTTAAAAAATCACAGACATATGAAGTCTCTTTTCATGCATATATATTATATCTTAGATTATTTTTCAAATGCATATTTTATTAAGAAATAAACAATAAGAATACAATATTTTTTAAAGATTTTATTTTCATTTATTTTTAGACAGAGGGGGAGGAAGGGAGACAGAGAGGGAGAGAAACAGCAATGTATGGTTGCCTCTCACATGGCCCTCACTGGGGACCTGGCCCGCAACCCAGGCATGTGCCCTGACTGGGAATCAAACCGGGACCCTTTGGTTCCCAGCCCACGCTCAATCCACTGAGCTACACCAGCCAGGGCAGAATACAATATTTTTGTTTAATTCATTTCTCCTATTTGATCCCGGCTACCTTAAATTTTTACCCTCTGATATTATTCATGAGTCTCAGTAGTAGTGGACATGACTAATGGTTACAGTGTAAAATGTATCTTCTTTCTTGGATGGGGATTTCAGAGTGCAAGATTAATGTAAATAATTAATGTAACATAATGCCTGGATCTGAGGGTATTCAAAGTTGTATAAATGGACTATAAAAATGATGACATTTTGTATTTATTAACATACAAGATAATTTCTGTATTGATATAGAAATACATTCCAGAGGGAAAATATTTGTCCTTAGGTTCTTATTCTTTGTTATTCATTGGAAGGAAAGTGAACAAAGAATGGAATTGAATATGACAATGTAATGGACTGTATATGTATACACACACACACACACACACACACACACGTATAACTATATTTCACAGTAGCTACATATCAGCGTAATGCAAACTTGCTTAGAGAGATGTTAATAGAATTCTTTTTTTTCAGTTCCAAGGTTGTCAATGGCAGTGAGCCTGGTATCCACTTAGCTGCGCACTGAAGCCACGGGGTCAGAGATGGCGCATTGTGTGAGCCATGCAGCAGGGGATGACATGGGGAACACTACTATGAAACACGATAAATTGGCTTTATTTAGTTATTTTGCAGATTTTCTTAGAGTAAAGCAAGAACATAACTACAAACGAAATGCCATGAATTTTCTTTTGTTAGAAGCCTAGGTAATTGGACAAAAATATACAAATATCCTGGCTTATTAGATCCTTCATCCTTCTGCATCCTTGGAATAATAATTAGTGTGCTTAAATAAATAAATATGCCAGCCATCCTACAAATTATCTGCCATAAATATAATTTTTATCGATCAAACTTCTGATGAAATCTAAGCAGGTGTCTGCCACAGTCAAATTATTTAGCAAGCTTAGATCATAAGGACCCCGTGGCAAATAAGCAGCCTATCCATACGCTTCAAACGTCACCAGACCTAGGGTTTATATACAATTTTGAAAATTAGTGGTTTAAACAAAGGTTTTCCTTAAAGAGTGAACCATTCACCCCTCATATGCAGTATATTCTGTAGTAGGATCACCGGATTTAGCAAATAAAAATACATCATGCCTAGTTAAATTTGAAGTTAGGATAAATACCAAATAGTTTCTTTGATTAAGAATCTCCCATGCAATATTTGGAACATCTTTAAAACTCAGCTTTATCTGAAAGGTCAGTTAACCTGGGCCTCCTATATTTAATCTGTCAACTCTGTACAAAGACACTGGGGGAGAGGGAAAAGGGGATTATTTCTATCACATGACTAGTACTGACTGAGAGATAATGAACTTCCCATAAAACTGCCTATTGCAGAATGGCAATAAGCATGCATTTTATTTTTTATTGTAATTCATTCAATAAATATGTATTGCATACCTACTAGATGTAAAGAATTCTGCAAGGTGCTTAGCAGTGAAAATTGAATCACTGCCTTTAGGGAGTGAACAGCTTAGCTGGAAGAGAGATGATAAACAGAATGAATCAATAAAATAATTAGGAATGGAGAAAATGGAAAAAGATAAATGTTGTAAAATAAGTGAAAGAGTGATGTGAGAGACAGGAGGGCCACCATTAAATAGAGAGACTAGAAAAAGACTCTTAGGTGATCAACTTTGAATGAAGGCATGAAGATTAAGTGTGATCTGAACTAGTTCTACCAAAACCTAAGATAAGAGCACTCTAGGGAGTAGGAAGCTCTAGGTAAAAATGCCCTAAATCAAGAAAAGGCTTAACATGGAGTGCAAAGGAAAATTATTTCTGGAACATAGTGAAAAGCTTTACAAAAAAATAAAATAGGTCCTTGTAAAACATAGTATGAACTGATTTTTTTTCTTTCCCTAACTCAAAAGCCATTGGATGGCTTAAAGCAAAAAAGTAAAATGTGATTTATATTTATAGAAGATTTTGATTTACACAGGGAGAAAGGATGGGTGAAGAACATGAATACACACTGAGACACAGTTTAGATGCAAATAAAGTAACCCAGGCTGGGAAGTATGGCAGAGTGACAGATAGCACGGAACATTAGAGTGGTAGCAGTAAAGATGCAAGAAGTGGAGATATTTCAAGTTCATTATGCAAGCAGGGATAAGGGCATGCAAAACCTGCTAAGGGCTTGATTGTTGCAACTAACAGAAATTAAGAATAAAGGATGACTCCGCAGTTTAGCTGGAGAAGTAACAGTGCAGTTACTCAGAGAAGGAGGCTGGTGGGAACAAGGGGTTTAAAGTTACAGATGGATTTATACTACGGTAGGTGTCATAAATTTTTTGGTTGATCCGAAGGTGGATTGGTCCAGCAGTCCCAACTAATATAGCCAAAGCAATTCATAAATTATTTGTTTAAAACTTTTTTCATGTCTCCTAGAAGACTAATTTTCCATAGACAATTTTTAATTGAATTTATTGGGGTGACATTGGATAAAAAATTATACAGGTTTCAGGTATACAAACCTGTAATATATCATCTGTATATTGCATTGCATGTTCACCACTCAAAACCATTTTTTTGTTTTGTTTCATCATATTTTACTTTTGGCACTATCGGATACCTTTCAAAATAATGTTTTTTATTGTTACTCAATTACGGTTGTCCCTATTTCCCCCCACCCCATTATTCTCCCTGGCCCTACCCATACCCCCCACCTCTCACATTCAGTTTTCAAGTCGTTTTAAAACAGAAATATCTAAGAATTAACTTTTCCTTAAAATTCAGAAAAGGCAGCACGTCTAGGTGTTGCCACTGGAAGTAGAGTCCTTGGGGTGTCACAAGGAAAGCATTTCAGGAGACCCCCAAGGGAGGATGAAGTGGGGCAAGATTTCTTGGTAGCATCAGAAGCAAATCAAGAGTTCCCGAGGTTCTTAGTGTCCCCTTTCCATCTGCCCCACCATGGACAATCAGGGCGAGAAACGGGGACACTGTCCAGACATCCCGTGCCATATTAAAGCTCCTCTAGTTCAGCGTTTCTTATCACCCGGCTAGCGTAGCCTGTGTTCCCAGCTGCAGTCCATTGCTGCAATGCTGCACCCAGGCTCCCGCCGGGAGCTTCTGTTTGGGGTCCTTGTGGCCATTGGCCATGCAGTTGTTGAGGCCACACTTTGTCACTGTGGAGAGAGAGCACGGCATGGGCAAGACCAGCACGAGCGAGTATTGCTGAGTGAGAGAGAGTGAAGGGCTTCGCTCCCTGGGATTATATTATCTTGGGCTTGGGAAGGACCAAGAACTTTTTCAAAAAAACCGCTTTAGTGGGCCTTTGAGGGGCCTGCCGCCTGCACCACTTGACCCTGTTCCCAGGTTAGACCGACAGGCCTCTGTGGTTGCCATTTTGGCTCCTATTGTGTGTCTCCTAGAAGCACTTCCCCTGCACCACGTGACTTTTACTGTGCGTGTGCTCAGCTCCCTCTTCTTCGTTCCATTCCTGCCCCGAGGGATCTGTAGGGAGCAGACCGGTGGTTCTCTGGGGAATGTGTGAAGCTGTAACTTCCTGGGGAAACAATATGTCTGATTCCCTTTGCTCTCTTCCTTTATTAATAATTAGCATCCTACAATAACTTATACAGTAAGAACAGAGGTGGCTGTGGGGTCATTCTGAAAAATCCAGTTCTCGCAATTAAGAGAAAACACTTGTGAATTATGTGATTTTGAATAACTGGGCTATTTGCATTACTCTGTTACCTTTTCTGAATCACTTGACTGGAGCTCTTATATCAAATTATTCATACTTTGTATAGATAACGCCAGTGCCATTTCCAGTTTATTTGACTAAAAGTTATCATCAGAATAATTCAGAGAAAGTTCAAGAACCATAAATATTGAGAAATGAAACTGTCATTTCAAACATCTATATATAGTTGAAATATCTTCTAATGGTGATGGATAATCATAATTGAATTTCACTGTTAACCATCTGTCTTTTACATCCATTTGTTAATTTGGTATTCTAATAAATCATGACTAATATCATTCTGGTCTTTAGAACCATTTAATCTACATTTTTCTATGAAACTGTAAATAGCCATAATACAATATGATATGTAACAAAGTGCTAAAAGAGAAACTGAGGCATATTAAACATTTTAAGTATTTATTTCAGCAAAATTCCATTTGAATTGGGCAGTATTCAATCTAGCAGATAGAAAGGAGCCCTGAAGAACTACACAAAATGAGATACAACTGTCATTAAACAATAATAAAACATTAACAATTTTAAAAATATCTTAAAATAAATTGTTCAGAATTTTACTTTTTATGAGAAAAGTTTGGAAATTTATGTATTGTATATGTATATATATATATATATAGCCTTTGTGATAATTCCTTCGCTAAATGAAATATATTTTCTAGATTTCATACAATTGTGAAATTATAGTAAACCACATTTTGTTAAAACAGGCATAGTACATGATTTATTTTTCTTTACATAATCAGAATTTATCTGTACTAGATAATTGCTGTACTAATCATTTATGGTTCAGCATGATGGAGCTATTTGTTGAGGGAATGATCATGTAGAAAACAAAGAAACTATAACAAGCCTTAGAAATTAAATTAAAATATTTTCAATTAAAATCTTATCTAATGAATCCATAAAGTGCACCTCGATAAAAATATCTAATCTGTATTAAGTATCCATACCTGTTTACTTAGAATATTTGCCATTATTTTCTTGGCACAATTTTAATGTATTCTGAAAAAATAATGGCAATCATATTAAAAGACTGAAGATAGATATCTTGTAGGAGCTATTATGGAATTTATCTCCCAAACAACTTTATTTTTCTTATTTTTAAAAAGAAACCATCTTTAGATTTATTAAGGTTTATTTATTTTTCCTTTGTATTTGTGTAACTATCAGTTATAGATGTGCTTATAAGTTTCACCCATCATGTATCTCTGACTCAAAATCAGTATCTGAGAGGTTTATGAATTGCTTTATAGAATTTCTATATACTTATTATATCCTTAATAAGTTTATCGTAATAGTTCATTTTAGAAATATGTATTAATTAGCCCTCACTGGTGTCGCTTAGTTGGTTGGGCATCATCCTGCACACAGTGAGGTCACTGGTTCAATTCTCAGCCAAGGCACATGCCCGGGTTGCAGGTTCAGTCCCCAGTCAGGGTATGGGCAAGACGTAACCAACTGATGTTTCTTTCTCCCATCAATGTTTTTCTCCCTTCCTTTCTCCCTCCCTTACCCTCTCTCTAGAATCAGCTAAACAAAAAGAGAAAAAAGAAATGTGTATTAATTTGGCTTACTCAATAACTTTGAAATGTTTACCATTTCACATGAGCAATAAATAATAATTATTATTACTATAATAGTAAGTGAATTTAGAGCTACATTTTATTTCATAATCTGTAAAATTATTTATCATATTTGTCACATATATATTTAAGGCCAATAAAGTGAAAGGAAATTCTGTATCACAAAGAAATTGTTCTGTATAGCAAATTCGCATAACATCTATTAGCATAGCATATGTTAATATAACATAATAATGTATATTTCTTTTTTTTTCTTTCTCTCTGTCTCTCTCATTCTCTGTTTCTTGCCCATCCCTCCTTCTTTCCCTCCCTTCTTTCCTTTGTTCGTTTCAAAAATGAATGGGACCTTTCCCCTCAATGAAATGAATTGCACTCCACCTTCCTTGTCATACTGGCCATCACGCTTTTGTCATGGGATAATATTACTGATAGGTAAGTTTGTGTCATTAAAAAGACATCTTCTTTGATAATGCTTAGCATATACTTTGGGAAAATATTTTATATATTCATGTTGTATTCATATTATACGTGTTCATATTATATTTTGATGGAGTAGGAAAAAGCTCTAACATTTTTAATGGCATTCTTATGGGAATAATAATTTATGGAAAAATCAATCTTTTGTATTCAATTAATTTGAAAATAAGGACATTAGCAAATAAGTTTCATAGTAAAAGCCATTGTTGATGTTATCTTCATATTATGAACAATTCATGTAATGTTTTTTCCTAACCAAAGCAACTAATCTGGATGAATTATTCCACTTTATTTATTTCTGATAGAAAAATTATACTCTTGAATCTGGTTAGTACCTCATATATTTCTGTTGAGAAAGTGAGCTTATTGGAAAATATTTAATATAGTAAACACTGCTTTCTTTTAGATTTCATTTAAGTGTGTGTGTGTGTATATATATATATATATATATATACACTTTTTATATATACACACACGTATATTTATTCTGTTAGTTTCTGATTACTTCATGATTCCCTATACAATTTCATTTCTAAAACTGTTCATTCAGTTTAGCAAAACTTTAATTTTCTGGATTTTTTTCAGAGAGACAGATTTTCTATAAAAGTATTTTAACAGATGATGATACTATATGTTGAATTCATAGTACAAGCCAATCACTGGGGCTTAAAAAGATGAGTTAGCCATGATTGCTGCCTCATATTCTCAGATTTTCAAATGTGTACTTTTAAATTGTGTTATGACTTATCATCTACCTTGACCTGCGTTGTATGAAAAGGATGAACTATTGCCACTCCCTGTGCAATGGCCCTCTCGTGCTTAGGACTTGGGCTTGAGGAGACCATGTACGCTGGCTTCAGATCAGTGTCAGGTGTTTGCATAGAGTAGGGTGAACATTTGTCACAAGGTGGTGTCTACCTTACAACTTTTACTCCCCATCTTAGAGTTGGTGAGGACAGACTCAGAGGTGAGTCCCCACAGTATCTGAGTGTTGCTCAGTCTTAAGGGGCTCACTCAGGGATTGAGTGTACTTTTCAGAGCTGTTTCTCTGGTTTGATGTAATATTTTTGTGCAATTAAGGTTTGAAGTGATTTTCTTTCTATGAACTTAAAAGCTTTTGTGTCTTAAATAGAAGTAATCATTAACAGCTTTACCTTGATATTTTTACATGGCTACTTGGAAAATGTTCTAACTGTAGTTGCTGATTGCACTATTGTTCCCTGATCATTTACTTGATATATTTCTCAGAGGGATATTTGAAAGCAGTGCAAAATCATGTATACCTGAAACAGACTGAATTTCTTATGTAGCTTTCTCTTCTCCCCTCATGGACTGCTTTGCCTTAAATTTTTTTTTTTTTAGTGTAAAAATACTAGTGAGAAATTCCAATCAATTCAAAAAAGACATTCTCCCAACATGTGATAGGTGTTAAGTATAATCACTCCCAACAGCTGTTGTCTTCTTTTATGGGTGACATTTTTCAAAAAGCCATCTTTATAGTTTCAGCTTATGCTGGATCTGGACTCTTTTATTCAAATTAGAATGTATGTTTACTTCATTATAGAAATAAACACCTCTCTTTAGTATGTCATTTTTATGAGAATGTGTAATTATTTTAGAGGAGTTGTGCTTGTGCAGATGCAGGACGCTGTGGCCTGGCTCCCCTGGGAACTCCGGCGTCAGACTCCCCCCAGAGAGCAGCGCAGCCTCTCCCTCACTCCTCAGCTCTTCCAGTTATCTTCTAGTCTGTAAGAAAACAGACCCAAACTTCATAGCTAATAAGAAAAACAATTCATTTTCCACATAATTCTGTTGGTGGATTGGAAGCTTCCCTCTTTCATTATCTAAGGGGCACTGGAATGCCTACAGGGTCCAGACAATATGGTTTAAATGTCTGACTGTTGCTGCCACTGCTGAGAGAAATCAGCAGGGGTGGGGTTGGGGCAGGGACCTCATGTGTCCTCCACGTTGGCGTCTCCTCATCACCACCCCGGCTTCCTCACAAAAGGACCCCTAGGTGTCAAGGAGGACCCCTCCAATGAGCTACTGCAAAAGCGGTACAGCTCTTACCACCCAGACATTGACGCTGCATGACATCACTTTTGAAACTTTTGATTTCTGAAAAGAGTATGTGGGAAGAGACCATGGAAGGGGAAGTAAAATTGATTTGCCTCCCCTTGACTATGGACAGATATATTGTATTCATTTAACAAATGGTAATTAATGACTTGCTATGTTGAAGATCTCATAGATGGTGTATGTCTAAAGATGAGCTTTTGCTCAACCTTTTATTTTCTCATTCTTTGCATTGTGTTACAAAAGATGAATATATTTATGGTGGTCTCTAGTACACTCCAGAACACTATCACAAACATTATTTGAAGGAGGAAGCCATTGTTCCAACAAGCAAGTAGAAGGCCACACAGAGAAAGGCACGCGTTGCATCCATGTCAAAGGTCTTAAACTGTAGCCACATTGTGGGTAATTCAGGAACGTTCTCCTATTATACATCTATCACTGTTATTTGTCTTAGGAGTGTGTGGTGGGTGTACACACATTTTTTTTAAAGAATGCTGTAGTATTCTGCAATCATGCCAGGTATGTGAGCGTGGCGTTTTTTTTTACGCGCCCTTCCTCCGTCCATGAGTACTTCAGCTCCAAGTTTGAGGAAAACAAGCTATACCCTCAAACCCAACTCACACAACTATATAGTTCCACATTTGAATAAACAGATGAATTGAATTACATTTTTTAATGATGCCAACTCAGTTTTCATTCCTTTCCTAGGTATTATCCCCTAGTGTTGAATTTCAGTGAAATAAAGGACTGTGTTGGTAGGAGGAAAAGTGTTGATTTGAGGTCTAATTTCATCTTGTCTTTTATGGGACACAATTATATAGTTTCTTCTGTAAAAAGGTACTGGTTGAATGTGTCTCTTCCCAGAATTACCTCTTTATAGCATATAATCTCAGCATGTTATAGAAGTGAGAACCCATTCTATTCTCTTTTCATAGGGTTTATTTAATAGGAAAAATGGAGTAAGCAATGTTGATGCCGAAATGTACAACTTATGATAACTGTTGTTTTCATCATCACCTAAACCTTATTAAATCTTATTGCTGTGTGCATCACAGTGAATAAAAATAAAAATTATTTTAGAATATATACATTACGAGTGTGCCTATGACTGCAGTGGCCACACACTCTTTGTGGGACAACTGCTCACCATTTATACCAATTCCTACCTCAGCATTTTCAAAACCTCTGATGGAAGGCTCTTTTCTTTTTTTTTTTTTTAAGATTTTATTTATGTATTATTAGAGAGAGGGGAAGAAGGGAGACAGAGAGGAAGAGAAACAGCAATGTATAGTTGCCTCTCACATGGCCCTCACTGGGGACCTGGCCCGCAACACAGGCATGTGCCCTGACTGGGAATCGAACCGGGACCCTTTGGTTCCCAGCCAGTGCTCAATCCACTGAGCTACACCAGCCAGGGAAAGGAAGGCTCTTTTCTATGTGCTTTCATAATGCAGTCTCTTCATTCCTCCCTCAGGCCTTTACTGAGATGTTACTTCTCTGTGGCAACCCCCTGAGTCTTACAATATTTCTTATCTCCTTCCCTCTTTTTTTTAATAATTTTTTTAAGATTTTATTTATTTATTTATTTTAGAGAGAGGAGAAGGGAGGGAGAGAAACAGCAATGTATGGTTGCCTCTCACATGGCCCTCATGGGGACCTGGCCCGCAACCCAGGCATGTGCCCTGACGGGGAATCGAACCAGGACCCTCTGGTTCCCAGCCTGCGCTCAATCCACTGAGCTACACCAGCCAGGGCTCCTTCCCTCTTTTTTGGCATAGTATTTACCACCATCAGACAGATCATATATATTGTAGGGATTCATCAGTCGGCACTCATCCTGCCTCATGAGATGTAATTTCTGTGGTGACAGAAAATACTTTTATCTTAATATGGTTTATAACTGGTCCCCGGCACCTCGGATGTCTGGTGACACATAGTAGTCATGTAGGAATCTTTCTGAATAAACAGATGGGTTTTCGTCGAGAAAATGATAACTCCGCATTGATACTAATGAAATACTAAACAAATCATTTTAATTGATGTTGATATATAGTGTACCATGGTGATTCCCTTAGAGGATTATTTAGTGACTTGATGACAGGTGAAGTCCCCACCCACAAGAAAGTGCACATTAGTCTGCACTGTGACGCATCACACTAAATGTAAGAAACAGATACCTTTCACATGAAGTCTCTGAACTGTATAACATGTTTTCGCATTCAGTTAAGAGTTAGTGTGATGGCTATTTTCATTGTAAGCCCAGAACACACATTTTCATGTAACACAAAATCTTACAGTTTCACTCTCATCTTGGGTTATAGATGCGGTAGCTTCAACTGAGATATTCGTCTCCATTACACCAGTTAGTAATGTGTTTCATGATTCTGAATAACATCTATAAATTTTGTCATGTGTCTGTTTTAGAATATGCATTAGTGTTTTGCTCCCTTTGAATTGGCTTTGATAAAATTTATATTAGCGATCACCTCCAACCCAATTTTGTTTTAGCTGTTCAATTTAGACTATTACCTCACACACAATTGCTGTCATACTCCTAATGCACTGGAAAGGCAATATCTTTGTAAAAATGTCCTTTGGTTATGATTTTGATGGGGATTGGCACTTGGCAACTGACGGGCTGGGCACTATGTTTCGATGAAGATGTATGGAGGCCTTGCCCAAACCATCTTAGTCACTTGCTCAAAGTGTTCTATGGAGCGTTGCTTTTTAGTGCAATAAAATAGTCTGGGAAAAGTAACATAATTTTTATAATAATATTTAAAATCAAATTATGATACCATACTTTATATTTATATTCAGTAGTGCAATACAGATATTTCTTTGAACCAGTATCAATTGCTCATTTATCCAATGAGACACTTGGTGCTACAAATAGGACTATAATAATAGCTCCCAGTTTTTGAGAAGTAACTCTATCTTCGGTCCTGTGCTACTACTTTATAGAAATTATTTTATGAATTCAGAACTCCAGGTCTGTGAGGCAGGCATTAATTTATTATTTCCATTTTATAGAAGAGGGAATGCTGAGACAACATGGTTAAATAATTTCCCTGGGTCATGCAACTGATAAATTATGAAGCCGGGATAAAAATGCTTGTGGTTTGACTCCAGAAGCCAGTCTCTCAGTCTCAGTGCTGTGCTGCCTCCCACGTAACCGTGGATAGCAGAGCTACTGCGCTGCTCGGGTGTGGGAGTGGGGAACAAGGTGGTCCGTTTGGCTGCACAGTGAACGTCATGGGAGGGGCAGGAAAGTGGCACCATGAGAATGCACAGGAGCCCAGCTATAGGAGATGTGGGTAGGAAGGAAATGGGTTGAGGAAACTTGGTGAGGATAGAAACCTCTTTACAGGAAATGCACTAAACAGACGTGACATCTAAGGAAAGTCTTAAAAAACTGCAAGTGTGCCATGTGGAGAATTTCATATGGATTAAATGTAGATGAGCAGAGCATACGTGTTCTAGGCTAGGTTGTATTCTTAATCTGTTGTATCTAAAATAATGCCACAGTTGTTACTGACCGAGATTTGGATGTTAAAGTTCCATCTACTATAATGAGACTAAACTGGGAAAATAACAGTAAGTAAATAAAAACCCAAGTATGTTCTAACAGCTCCATAATCTCAGCTTTTCATTTTAATGATGCAGCAATTAAATAGAGATATAGAATTAACTGTCGATCACTAATTTTTAATGTGTATGATCATCATATAAAGTTGCCAGAACGTTGACTAGCTAAGATTAAAATATGAGAAAGCAGAAAAATAGTTACTGACGATACATATGTATACCCATAAAATATTACAAAGAGAATGTGCTTTAGCATTTTTTCTCAATGCTTTTAAGAGGGCTAATTTAGTTTATTAAGGTCACACTGCTGACAAAAACATAGTTAAGATTAGGAATTTGTGGAGAGAAGAATAAAACCAGGGACTAAGTTTCTCTGAGTTATGAGAAATGCTAATGACTTCCTATGCTAAGGGGATGCTTTAAAGTTGGGATTTGTTGAAATCAAAACAAGAAAGAAAAGAAAAGTAGTTCTTACTGTACAAATTTACAAGAGTTACTTGAACATTATCTGCTTTAACTGTGGTGGATTTGAGGACTCGGAAGACTTGGCTGATGGCTTCATTCAGTAGTTCTCAAAATCGTCTGCTTCCCGCAATCATCCTGAGAATGCTTAGAAACACTGATACATGGACTCCCCCTACTGATGAACATTTATTTGGTCTTGAATGCAGACCTGGGCATGACTATATTTTTTAAAGATCGCAGGTAATTCTAATGCACAACAGTTGTTGAAAACAAATAATTCGAGACTCTGGAGCAAATTAAATTTGTGAAGATTACTTGTTAGGACAAGTTAATATTAAAATAACTGTCTCTATCTCATGTCCCTATTTCTTGCCGGTGTCTCATTGTAGTAAATACCTAGAGTGTTAAGATTTAAGGAAATTGTCCCTGTTCCCAAGGAACTTTTAATGAAGTAAATCAATTTTAAAAAGCCTAGGCTGGTTCTAGGAAGAGCAAATAAAATGTAGTTTTTGGGAAACTGTTCACTACACGCTGTCATTTAACACCTCTGTAGCCTGCTTTTGCAGAAGGAGCTTATGATTTCGAGTGGGAAGGATGACTGTAAGTAGATTGCACTTACCGATGTATTTGTCAGAGGTGATAGAGGGGTCAGCGCTCACTTAGTCAAAGTGGACAAATGACACAATATTCTTAGTGCGAGGAGAGTAATGTGCATATACAAAAATAATGAGGCATTTTCCAGAAATTTGATAGTAACACATAGCAAATGAAAGTGACAGCTGAATCTGTTCCAGTTGTAACGTGTAAGTCTAAACACACTCTTAAACACACAGATGTTTACCATTAGTGCTTTATTTTTACATTTATGTGTATAAATTTATAGCTATGTCTGCCTAACATCATATGTATCTATGATGTGCTCTGGGTGTGGCTCCGTTCTATGGCGGCTCCTTTTGCAATTAGATGGGAGTGAGCTCAGATTCATGTTAGAGGGTCTTCAAACTCACGTGCCTCATGGTCATAAGCTACTTTCTATTCAGACACTCAACAACTTCACCCTCAACTAACTTGTTCATCATATTCAGTGTCAGCCATATCGCTTTTGACTCTTACAGTTGCTATCTTTCTTCCAGAATCGTTTCTGCTTTTACTTTATATTTACTAATACTTTATGAGAATGTAATTATCAAAATGTATTTTTTTTCATTTTAAAACTTTTCCATACAGCCACTTTGGAAAATTATTTGACCGTATCTTCTAAAGTGTTACTCGTGTTGTCCCATCACCCATCTTTTCTACCCTCCGTGTGTTGACGACAGAAATGGAAAAGATATATTCATAGGAGCACAATTTTAACTAGCCCCGAAATTGGAAACTGCATGATTGCCAATTAGTATTGTAATGAAAACTGCCTTGGGTGTATTCACATGAGTGATTATACAGCGATGAGAAATAAAGGTCTAAAATTATGTTCTTAGTATGGGTGAATTTTCCATATATCATGTTGAAGAAAAGGAGACAGAATAAAAGCACATGCTATATGATTACCTTACTATGCAGTAAAAATACAGCCAAAAGTAACATATTATTTCAGAAGACAACATGTTGGTGGTTGGAGTGCGGGGCAGGGCAGGGCAGCAGGTAGTGGTGTGATAAGACAATGGACCTGGGGCACTAATTCTGTCCTTTTTCTTGACCCTAACTCTATAGTTATTTTTATTTGCGAAAATGTCTAGAGAGGTGACTTTACAGGGCATGAAGTTTTCTTCATGGCTATTATATTTTAACAAAATGCTGGGAAAAATTCCTAAGTGTTGCCAGAAACTGAGCTACAACTCTAAAAACCAAACATAAGGATATCTTTTTTTTTTGGTGGGGGGCATTTTCTTAAAAGTTACAAAGTACACACAAAAAGATGGGATTTGTAATTCAAAGAGTAAACCTTATTTCTAGATGTTTTAAAACATCAGTATTTCACAAGTCAAAAAAACAGTTCATTCCTTACTTTTATATTTGTGTTTTTTTGACCTATACTGTTATTATAGTCAATGGAGTTTCAGTCATTTCCATGCCAGTGGGAGACCTAGTGTTTACGCTAGATCTACCCTTATCCCAGTTTTACTTTCCAATAGCTTTCTTAAACTTTTGAACTTATGTGTCTTATGTACATGCCAAATGAGATTTAACTTTACTTCCAGGGGAAATATATTTACAAATTTTTTAAAGTGAAAATTTAGGTGGTTGTTAAATGAGAAAACTTTTTTGGAATGTATTATGAATGGTGGAAAATAAGTTTTTTGGGAGGAAATTCTAGTGCTTATTTTTATTTCAGTTTTGTTGTCCACTTAGTGATTGATTTCGGTAGTTTTTGTATTATGTAATCAAGAGTTTATACAAGATAGTAAATGGAAATTATTATAATTTAGTAACCATTAAGATGGGAAAATATACCTTCTTCTCTAGTGCAGCTTTATGATGGGAAAAGAATTATCGGACACAAATCTGGATTTATCTGAGCAGATGCTGTACATTTGTTTTCTCTTTTTCCTCCCTTCATATATGTAAGATTACTTGTGTAATGGTTAGGAATAGGGCTTATGACTTAGTGTATCTTTCTAAAATAAGTATTTTTAATTTTTTTAATAAGGGAAGAAGTATAATTTTTCAAAAATCCCTTTGTTTCACCAGAAACAAAAGTATAGGCGAGATAATAGTTTTAATCTTAAACATACAAATTAGTTCTTTTTGAATTAAAACATTATTGAGAAAAATTCAGAAAGAAAAACAGATTTATAAATATATTTTACTTATTCACATGTATTATAATTACAAATTTTATAGCCACATTTAGTTAAAAAGGAACACTATTTTACCATGTAACAGCATTTTAAAATTATACATGCTCTCTGTAGTCATGCTGCAGCACATATCTTTATAAGTTGCTGTCTTGATGAGTTTAAGCACTAACCCATATAGTACTCATTAGACCAAAAAAGGAAATAAAAAACAATTAATTTTTATATCAATTACATTTTCTGGACATCAAACATCCTTCTCCAGTAACAAGTATGCCGTGGGCAATGCAGGGTTTTGAGAGGCAAGATCATCAGTCACTCTATTTTTCCTTCTTTTTTAATGATGTCATTTCAAAGTCAAGTGTTAAATAAATTAATTTGAGTCAGCTATAACTATTATGTGGCATAAACCAAGAGACCAGAAAGTCATGACACAATTGGTTCTAGTTTAAAACTTTATCCCTTCTTTGGGATTATGCCATATAAGGGATTATACCGTATAAGGATGTATAATTGCTGTGTCTTGGGTATTTATTAAACCCAGCTTCCTTGGTGAATGTGCTCATTAGTGTGATAACACATCGGATTGTCATGAGACTTGAAATGTATAGGGGATATTGTGTCTGCAAGGTCAGATAGGTCAGGTCTCTGAAAGTCTAGACTTCAAACTTTATACAGATATATTTCTAGACAACTTCATCATAGCTTAAAATAAACACAATCAATACAGATAATACACTCTCTATTATTAAACACTTTTGTAAATATGGAGAGTTTTTATTTACTCGACAAGTTCTTTGTGCTTTTTAGGGTTAAAATGAAGTGATTATAACTTTACTCAGAATGGTTACTAGTGATTCAAGTGAGCCACTCCCTTCTTTTCTTTTTTTTTTTTATTCCACATCACATATTTAAAGTTTTAAAGCAGATTTCCTATAAGTGACTAATAAACTTATAATAATAATTTACAAAAAGAAAAATATGAAGGATATAATCTTCAAATATTAGCCAGTATAACTGTTAATAGACAATAAATACTGTGGGTTTTTGCAAGTATTCAATAGTGTGTAGAAATCAGAACAGAGTTTGAAGATGATTAGTCTTCATGTTCAATAATGGTATAAGGTACAATTACTACCAATTAATATTTTAACAATATATTTTAAAATAAAAAGGGTTCATTTCATATGGAGGAATTAAACATTTCTATAATTGGCTGTGGTTTAAAAAACATATTCTTTTTTGATTGTGCTTCTCTTTTAAGGAAGCTCGTATTAAAATACAGCAGGATGCAGTTCTGACTAGAGATACCTCGTGAACAACCAGCAACAGTCTAGATTAAAATAAGTGTTTATAAATAATTCCACAAGGGCCCTTGGATTTTCCAGTCATGAATGAGTACATTTCCATGTACTTGGTTGATGGCAAAAGTAAATAAAGATGTGAATTACAGAAATGGGCAGAGCTGATTACATTATGGGGATGCATCATGATTACATCATGCACATTACAAGAGAGGGAAGGTTCTGTCCAATGGTGAAAGGTTCTGTCCGTTTAAAGAAAAACAGCACACAAAGAGCCAGATACATGCAATGTGCGTTGAGCAGTATTTTTAAAACAAAAAGACATCAGCCTGCAAACTACAGAACCTTTTTTGTTGAGTGCAGTTTAATGCAGGGTCCCTTGGTACACAAAGTATAAAAAGAAGGGCTGATTAAAATGGGGGCAGATGTCTTGGAAATCAGCCCAGAAACTTATGAGAAACCTCCAGAGATCCCGAGCATTCAGCAAAACACTTGTGCATTTTATATTGTACAGTGTTAGGCCCAATAAAGCTGTAGCATTTAGCTAGACTCCTGTGTGGTGCAAAAAAGATAGTAAAGTTCATCAGGTTGGGTGGTTTGTCTTTAATTCCACAGGGAGTAGTCAGAAACTGTTTTCTGCAACTACTTCAAGGATATTAAACTACTCCTTTCTTAAAGGTTTGTTCAGTGGGTCCCCATTTTAGTGGCAAATACATTTTAAGAGTTTTAAATATATGATAAAACATAAGAAGAGTGATTTTTGAAGTTAATAATGACTGAAATGTAACACTCCTTTACTTCTATAAGATTTAAAAATTATGCAAATGTCGGTGTTGAGGATGGATAATTGGATATTAAAGTTTCCAGACTTGACTAAAGTTCTAAGGTTGAAAAGACATCATAAACCAAAGTTAAGGAAGATTCAGATTTTCAAAACAGTTATTCAAAAACAGTTATTTTAAACAGTTACTTGGAATCCCCTTGAATCCTCACCCACTTAGAAGATTTATAGTGGTGCTTGACGTTACGGTGGAAGGGTATTTCTGAAGTGCATTTCTTTGGATAAAATTATTGGGAATTTTTCTTCTTTTACCCAAAGGCCAAGAATTGGGCTGATGTTCTGTGTTCTCTTATCAGCCTCTGACAGGACTGCTTAGAGGTGCCTGCTGCAGTCAGAGGAAGACTGTAGTGTCTGCTGCAGTGAGAGGAAGACCATAGTGTCTGCTGCAGTCAGAGGAAGACCGTAGTGCCTGCTGAGTAACTGGCCTGTAGGGAGGAAGATGGGCAAGCTGGTCGGGCTAGTTTTAGAACAAAGGATGTAGCTGCTACATTGTAATCATTCTCTATTTCTGGATTTTATCTACGAGAAGAATGTGTTCACAGTGACCAGGTTTGACCCATGCAGAAGAGATGAGTTGAGGAAGAGAGGGATTGATTTAAACTGTATCCAACCGAACAATGAAAACTGCCCAGACTAAAGATGGAGAGACACCATTGGATTCTTTGGTGTTAAGAAGTGAGCAAGCAGCAGCTGGAAGCGTTAATGCAAGTAAGGCGAAGTTTCCAATTACCTGATGAAAATGGGCAGTGAACAAATAAATTAGCTTTAAATATCTCCCAGTTCCAGAAAACACAGGACTATCTCCAGACATTACCAATTAATTGAGGAGATGGTTTCCCTCTCGTATCACCCATCCTTCTTGAAGGTTTTAGCCAGGGAAAAGAGAAGAAATTTCCCCACTCAACAAATTTGAAAGGAGGCAGAGGAGAAAAATAAATTTGGTCTTAGGATTAGATCCCAAATACTGCTTCTTCAGTATTTTGATCATTGATGTAAGAATTATCACTGAAGCTAACAAGTACATTTGGGAGCAAGTTTAAGTCCACACTCCTCGTTAAGATTATAAAGCTTTCTAATTCTCTTCCACTGACTGAATTCAATGTGTGTATGTGTTGATTGGGGCTGTCTAGTGTAGGAAGTTAAGAGAACAGACTAGATCAAGACTGGTTAAGCACCAAGTTCCAGCTCTACCACTAACTGTGTGACTTCTGGTGACTACTTAACCTCTTAGTGCTTTAGTTTAATGATCCATAAAATATGTATGAAACTAGCACCTACATGGTAAGACTCTTTCAAGAAATGAATGAGATGAACAATTGTCAGGACATGTGAAGTTCCATAAAATTATTTATCATTTTTATATTGTTCTAAAAGAAAGTTCTGGTAAACCGGATATCTTGTTACTGACAATGTTAGTTGAAAGGTCATGCATATTTACATACTTATTAGACACCGTCAAACTATGCTCTAAAAAGCCATTTATAAATATTTCTTCCCTTAGATTTAAAAGAAAAAAAAAACCTACATAGAAATGGTGGCCATGTGAGGGGAAATGTAGGGAGGTCCTGTTAGCAATGAATGATAGTTATAGAGAGTCAGCTGCTTTGAAAGTTATTTAGGAGAAATATACAGAACAGGTGGACTGTATGACCCATTTGCCCTGTGAAAATTGGTATTTGAAATGACCCAGTTCTCAACCTGAGAATTTTCAAAGTGACAAATTATGCTCATTTGGCTTGTAATGATGTTCTGATTACAGGCTGTAAGACCAGTGATGGATTTCCTTGACTTCTTAATGTTCTCAAAGCCTGTTGTGACCTTTCCATAATCAAGCATGCAGCAGTGTTTTCAGAAACAAATCAAAGTTTTATAATTCTATATTTAAATATGTATTTTTAATGTAAACTTATTTTTTATTTTAAATAAGTCTTTCCATAGGTGCCTTAATACTGATAATATGCCTTTCATTTATTTATTTAAACACATATGTAGTGAAAGTAGTTTTAAGTATTACCTAATTTCTCTTGTCTTTGGTAGCATTGATGAGGCTCTGATTCAGAGATATTTCAGATACAAGCGCATAAAATATTGACATTTACTTATTTTCATTATTTTGAAATTACTTTTATTAGTACCTTCTCAGTATTTATTGATTTTCTGCTGTGCAGTGGGCATACAGCCAGAGATTGGAGATGCAATAGTAAATAAAACAGACCAGGTCATATTCCTCACGATGCTAGATCGCCTGGTAATATCGAGAAAGGACTGACATTAAAAACTGAGGAGAAGAGAAAAGGCCAATGAAAATGAAAAGAACAAACAAGTGATATGAGATAGAAATCCTGAGAGTTCTCTAATCAGAGTCATGGAGACTGTTTCCAAAAGGAGGTGGTGGTAAAGTCCCTAAAACACCACTGATGTGTTCCATGTGATGTAGAAACCCGGTTATTCAAAAGCTCAATGGACCCCATTCATTGCAACCGTGAGGGCTGGAACCAAACTGCAGAGGGTTCAGGAGTGACTCAGGAAAGAGAGGTGGAGGCAGCGCACATACACATGCCTTTCCAGATCTTTAGCTGACAGGATGCATAGGATCCGGAGTTTGCTGGAGGGGACCCTGCCTCACGGGAGAGTTTAGAGACAGAGGGTATTAGAGAATGACCCGTCGAGGGCTGTCATGACCTCACAATGAGCATGGGAGGAGGGCATAATGAAACTGCAGGCTGAGATCAGCAAAACTAACACAGGTTACTGACAAGAAGAGACTTGAAAAGGAAGAGATTTCATGGGCCCGCGCTGCAGCCTCCAGTTTTTGTCCATGTGTCTCAGTGTTGTGTGGCCAGTCAAATAGAGTGGTAGTGGGGGTCCAGGTACATTGCTGTAAAAAACATAGATTACCAACTTGCAAACAACGGGCTATTTTTGTTTCTTCCTCTGAGTAGTTTGTCTTTTTAAAATACTTAGCTTTGACTTAAATAGATATTGGTCTTAAACTTAAGCTCTATTTCTTGATTATGCAAGATACAAGGTAACCTAATATTAGGTTAAATGAGTGGATTTTTGGTATATGATATAAGATTAAGTGTATAAAATTAGGTATATAATTAAGTTATTTCCTTCTTTACTGTAATAAAAAGTTCCTATGATATCTGACCTGTTTGAGCCATACTGAGAAGAAAATTTAAAACTTTACTTAGCACTGGCAGAAAGCTTAACGTAAGTACAGTCTGCCCTGGCAATAGTTGTGGCCATAACAATAAAGATAAAAATGAGAAGCTTTCAAAAACAGCTGAAAATAAGTGGAGAAGATGGACATACTCCTTTTTGTTTACATGGCAGTTAAAATCACAGGTCTATTTAGAAAATTTTAATGTACTGAAGATTTTGAATTATTTTAAATTTAAAGGAAAATATAATTGTTCTAATTAAATATTGACATTGCACTGAAAATATTATTATCCTAGAGATAATTATATGTTACATGTAATACATGTATCTATTTCATATAAGACCAAAATTTTATAAGAACATTTTTTAAAAAGTGCAGAATAACTTATGTTCATAAAACTTTTGCTTTTTTTCATTTGAGGTAGTTTCCTAATGAATAATTTGGGTCTTCTAGGGGATAAATTGTGACTTTAGTGAACAACTATATTTTTTTATTGAAATCATAATTATTATTGGTTTACTTTTTTCTTTACTGCATGGTTGATTATATCTCTGATTCATTTGTAAAGTATTCCGGTCTAGACTGACTTTGAAGTTTGGATGTGTGTGTGTGTGTGTGAGAGAGAGAGATAGACATTTACATTAGTTGCTGAACTCTGATAATATTATAGGACTTTACAAGCTTTTTACATCTACTAACTCATTAATTTCATTAATGAATGGGTGTATGTCCCATTTTAAAGATTAGAAAACTGAGACAGAGAGACACAGAGTTGAATTGTCCAAAGCAGCTGAGATGGTATAGGGCAAACCCAGTGTCCTTCCGACTGCTCTGTTACACATGCAGATGTTTCTGTGAAGCCAGTGACAGTGGGAGATCATATTGGTAGTTATTGTTGAGAATTTACACAATTTAAATAAGAAATGCAAGCTCATAGACAACAGAGTTCAATATTTTGGAATGTAAATGATTAACTGGAGCTGAACCACAATTTGAAAATTAGAAAACGGAGAGTCTGGATGGATTTGATGATAATGGAAGGCGTAAAGGTGACGTTTGCAAGTTTAAGATGAGGGATCATGCTTTACAGCAACTGCTGAAGCAATTAAGTAAGTAACTGATCTTTGTTAAGTAATGAACAGACATCAATTCTTTTTATTGTCATATTTCCTCAGGAAAACAAATAGAAAGAAAAAATAAATGAAAATGAATGTATAAAATTAAGATATAGGAACAATAATGCTTAACTTAGTGTCTGTCCTAAAGTATAGAATAAAAAATACTAAATCTGAATTAGTAAGTACTCCATGATTATTCCTTTAAGTAAAATTTATCTTCAGAAAGAGCTTCAGGTAATTATCCTATTCTTATAGATCTATACGGAGGTACATATAGGGATATATGTATATAGACTACATATTTAAGAACGTAATATATTCAGTTTGAAGATTAAAAAGTAGCAGAGTCAAAAAGAAAGTAGAATACTTAGGTAACTAGTATTTTACCCTTTTTCAAAATTATTTTATTTTAATTTTTCTATGACATGGGACTCAGTCTATAGTAAATCTTCCCAAAAGCCATGAAACTAAAAATTAACTTTACTATAACATCATTAGCAAGAACTTGATTTTTATAAAAGTAAAAACAATATCTAGAATATGTGAGAAACTTTCTGTTTCACATGAAATGGTTAAAAGAAAGAGGTTGAATACCAGCCTTATGAAGACTGTGAGAATTAATGGATGTGAAAACATTTATATATATGAAAAATATATATATAATATTCAAAGTTTGTTCAGTTGCTTCCCATCTACTCAAAATAAACATACATACTTTTTAAATACAGGTTTTCCTTTGGAGGTCTCCCCTTACTTAGTTTTTAATATATTAACTGTATTCTCTGTAGTTGTCTTTTAATGCAATTAAGGTTTTTATAAGTTTCACTTTTCCATTTACTTTGATGTCAAATAACCATGCAGGATGCAAAAAAAAAAAAGTGTTCTTTCAATTTGGCCAGAATGCAGTTCATTAAGAAAAAAAACTCTATAAAAAATGCATTGAATTAGTTTTTTCTTACTGTGAAGAAAGAATGACCTCACAGAAAGATGAATTAAAATTCTTTGGAAGTTGTAAGGAAACCTGCTGGTTTGCTTAATAAAATTAAATGTTGGCCATCCAATGCTAGAAGTGGTTGCCCTCATGATTCACTTTATTCTCAGAGTCTGTTCACATAACTACTGGCCTACGGATATGGGAGCAAAAAAAGACATTTTGTCCTTTAAGACTCCTGCCCAATGTGGCTATAAACTTCACTGTGTTGCTCTGCATATTATGTACCTTATACCCCAATCAACTGCACAGAGCTTGGCATGTAATGGATACTTGATATGTAATTTCTCAATGAATATAAATGCCAGAGACCAGAATGAAGCATTAAAAGTGCACTTACTATGATTTCAGGGATAGAACAAAGGGAGTAAAAACAGAACAGTTACGTTCCACCTTTAACCTTGATTTGGTGACCTCACTCAGAAGCTGTACCTAACCAACTGTGGATGTCCTCAATACCGCATTACCTCAATAAAGAACAAAAAGTAAAATTAAAATCTATATCAGAAATGCACATACACTACTGCAAAAAGATTGTTTGCATTATAATAAGATAAACTATGTCAGCTCATTAAAGCTTTATTTTATATTGTTTTTTCTGTGATATGTATAATTGTCTTAAATTCCTTTAAAATGCTTATATACGTTAGATAATTTATATCATGTCTTGTGCCTCCTATTAGACAAAGCACTGCAGGCTTGGAGCCTGGCCTTTGACTTCCCCACACCATCAACACAGTGACTTAATAGTCTAATGAATGGCTATTCAAAGAGAAAATAAGAATCTGGGATAATTCATTGTTCGTAATCTTACTTGCATACATATTAACTCAGTACAATTTTTTTCCTACTACATCAAGACTACCCCCAAAGTTGAGGAGTTTCTAATTTAAAAAGTTATCTTTTTTTTTTTTTTAATTTGCAAGGAAACAGACCTAAAGAGAGTAGTAAGAATAACAAACCAAGACAAAAATTGAGCCTGAACTAACTCAGCTGACAGACCTAGTAACTATCCCTTGAAATCCTGGCTTGACCCCTCGTGACAGACTCTGAAAATATAAATAGAAAATGTGTTTTGAAAAGGGGAGCTTTACCTTGGGCAACAATGAAATAATATTACACGGGGCAGACACTTCCTACCAGGAAAGACTGTGCAATGGTTCTCAGAAGTCATGAGTCACGGAGCCCATCAATCCGCACGACTGGGTTCTGAGAATTCCAGATGAGTCAAAACCGTGCCAGGAAGGGAAGTGAAATGATCATTGTCTTTGTTAGTAGTTCTTCTAGCTGTCACTTTCTTGTAGTTGCGGGAGATAAAAACTTTGAAAAATAATAAATGGGCAGATAAAAGTGTCACATCCGATTTGTAAAACCTTAGATTAGATACACAGAAAATGCGAATTACGACTTTAAACAATGTGTTTGCTGTTTAACTTACAGTGCTATCTTCTGTTTATTGGGTGATGGTTGGGCTAAAATAGTGACAAGACTCAAAATATGATTGTTCTAAAAAAAGTTTTCTAATGTGTATGGTTTTTCACTTCAATGAACCTCAACCCTCTCAACATCCTTTTGATACCATCTTGGAGAAATAAAATCATTTTTTTTTAATCGTGGGGGAGATATGTGTTCTTACATTCTCCTAACTTTGGACCAACATTTTTTTTCTTGGATACAATGATATGTCTATAAATCTTTTTTCTCCAACTATATTAGAGTCATAGTAATGAGAAAATGATTTTTTAAAATATTTTATGATTGTATTGTAGATTTTCATCTCCAAAGCAGTTTTTTGGAACAATGTAATGAAAGTGGAATCTAATGAGAGATTTTACTGATACTTGCCGATACTTTAGGTGCAGATATGAGCCCGTCTCCATGGTAAAACAGTTTCCCATTTCATCCCATTCTATACAATACATGTTTATAATTCATTTTGTGACTTGTATTAGGAAGTGTGAGAAATAAAACTATGCATGTCATACTAGCCTCTTGTTTAGGAACTGATTGAAATGTGTATTTGACCCATATCTAAAGAACAGACAACTCTCCAAGACCATGATCTTGAATGATGCTGCTCCTATTACCTTAGAGCAAGGAATGCCTCTTGAGGAGACAGAAGACATTTCCTATGATTCGCAGGTGAATGCCAGAATTACAGAACAGCAGGTTTACAACCTATAAATCCCAGCTGAGAGAGTCTAAATATGGCTCAGTTGCAACAAATGACCGAGGAAATTTTTCTGAAAGAAAAAGGACAATAATGATATTTTTGTATAGTCAGTTTCTGGAAAGAAAAGCTTTATCCAGAAGAAAGAGAGAAGCTGGCAAACTGAGGCAGTTTAAATGTCCATTAAATGGATGTCTGTGATCCTTAAACTGTATGCACAGTGTTGTTCAGTTCTTTTTAGTATACAGGATTTGAATTTTCCCAATAATTGCAAAGAAGTAGATAATGTAAAGTAGTGGCTCAAATGCCTGGCTGAACGTTTTAATACCTTGAGCAGATATACCTACCCTTAGATTTTCTGTTTCTATTGGTTGAGGGAAACAGCAGTCGATCAATTTCAGAGAGGTAACTTTCCAAAGAAGATACTGTTTCCCCATATTTTTCTTAGAATATATTGCTTCTAATTCTGCGCTTCACCATTATGAATCCCAGCTGTTTGTCTCTGCAGAGGCAAACATTAACCTGAAGACCAAAAACACCAACAACTTTATGAAGTAAACTTTATTTAAATATAATTGGTATTTTTGAACTTCATTTCACATTTAATGGTGTATATATTTATTTATTTTGCACTTAAGTATATGTCATATATAAGTAGTATATATCATTGTAATTTACATTTGATATATTTAATATGCATATTTCAGTTAAGCTATTTCTGAGACAAAGTTATTGTCTGTCGTTGAATCGTTGGCACAAACATATTAAAAACAGAGATAAGATTAAGTACTCCTGTGTAAGAGGAATTTGACTTTTAATTAATTACCTCCCTAGAGCTAAGGTCTTTGCTTTTTTGGTGGGGTATCATTACATATCCTCAATAGTGACCTCAAAGTAAGTGTTGAGTTGCTCATACGATTCCCTAATGGAGTACAGATTTTGAGCATGCATGATAACCTGTGGGGTACAGGTTTTCACTGTTCATTCCTGAATCCCTAGAGTCCAGCAAGGGGTGTCCAAACTGCAGCTCACGGGCCGCAGTGCAGCCCAGAATGGCTGTGAATGTGGCCCAACACAAAATCATACGTATACGTAAAACATGATGGGATTTTTTGTGTGTTTACATTTCACAGTGTATTTAATGGGTGGCCCAACACACCTTTTCTTTCAGTGTGGCCCAGAGATGCCATTAAGGTTGGACACCCTTGTAGAACATTGTCTAGCACTTGGTAGATCTCAGTCAACATTTACTGTGGAAGGGCTGGGGTGGACAATAGTGGGGGCGGGGTTCACAGATGACTGCCACTTGGACTAATTCTCAGTTTTGAAACAAATAGTATCTATGATTTTTTCTGATTACTTTGGCAAATGTGTTAGTATTGAAAACTTTATTTTTACTCTGTCACTGTGATTCAGAATTTGTCATTTAGAAATGTAGAGGCTTATTTAAATATTAAGTTCACTAAGCATTTATTTTATATAAGTTCTTCCTTTGGACCATGCCAATTTAAAATAGATGTACTTATGCCCATTAGTTTTGTTTGTGTTGTTTTTATTAATCAACAAAAGTTTCTAATGTTGTCACAGAATATTTGCCATGTTTTGTTTAACAAAAATTATTAATTTATTCTATAAGCATCTATTGGGTATTAACAAGTATCTATTGATATTACCTGGTTAGTTGGACATCTGGTTATTGCATCTCCTTCATCTTCAGTTTTGAAATGTGTATATTTACTGAGTCAGACATCTCATTTTAATGCAATTCTACTGCTGTCTTCTTTGGTTCTTACAATTTTAGCTTTAAGCTAAGACTTTGTCGTTTACTACATCAAACATCTAAGCGTGACAGTTATTCCTAGAGAGCCATGCCAAAATAATGAAAATATAAACTGAATATTTATGATGTTTAAGATACTTACTTTTGAAATTTTAATTGGCATATTTTATCTTTGAGATGTCCGATAGCTTTGTTACATTTGATAATAAACACTATAAATTTGTGCTACATAATTAATATGAGTCAATTAGTACAAGGGATTTCTTGGGATCTTGTTTCGTTTCTTCTTTTTCTTCTTCTTCTCCTTTTCCTCTTTTTGTTCTTTCATTCTTTCTGCCCCTTCCTTCCTTCCTTCCTCCCTTCCTTCCTTCTTTCCTTTCTTTTTTCTTTCTTTCTCTTTCTTTCTTTCTTTCTTTCTTTCTTTCTTTCTTTTTCTCCTTCTTTTTTCTTCCTTCTTCTTCTTTTCTCTTCCTACTCCTCCTTCTTCTTCTTCTCATTCTCCTCCTCCTTCTTCTACTTCCTTCTTCTTCCTCCTCCTCCTCTTTCATCTTTCTAAAATGACATTTTCAAACTGGGAATAATTTTTAAAGCTTGAAAGAAGGCCACACTAGAAATTAAACAGGTATTCTAGCCAAAGTTTTGACAAAGAGTCATCTAATCTCGGCACTAAGGTTAAAACAGACTCCTTAGGTTTTGCCATGAGTATCTTCATAGACTGAAATGAAATTGTTCATTTTATTTAAAAATAACCTTTTTCATACAACCAGTCAGAGAAAGATAAATATCACAGAATTTCAGTTACATGTGGAATTTAATGAATGGACTTAAATATATGTTTCTATTAAAATTGAACATTAACTTTTCTATATGTATAAATGCAGACTTTTTAAGTAAAATTTTCTCATGATGATGCCATTCATGTTTTACCACTATTGGAATTAACTGCGGACTTGACCTTATAGAAAGACCCCTTAGAGTGGTAAAATATCACAGAATCCTACTAAGTTTGAACATTTAATGGCACCAGAAACACTATCCCCAGGAAGTTCTTATGACACAAAAAATTTTAAGAGTCCATTTCTAATGTACTAATTTCTAAAATGACTTTAGATTATAGGTTTTGTTATATGCTTCTGTAAACATAAATGCCATGCTTAATAACCCTTTCAATTTTGTTACAATTTGGAATCCAAGCCATCTTAAATTTATATTTTAGTTTCTCAGCACATGAATTGGAGGTAATGTAACTATTCTTCTAATGATTATTAAATAAAAAGATAAAAACACTGATTCATTCAGTAAGAACCCAATGGAATAATATTGAGTACTGCTTGGTCTGGTATCTACAACATTTATAGTAAAATCAGATTATTGTAGATATTAGATAATGTCATTGAAATTATGAGGAATCATTTGCACATAGATAAGGTGGTAACTAATAACTCTTTCTTTAGAATATACAAGATATTTATCAGTATTAAAGAAGACATAATCATATCAATGGGCACCTATCAGAATTTTAACATTGTCTTTAGAAAATTAAATGACTATTTTAAAATATTTTATTTTATATCATTTTGGTTAAATTGATAGTGGTGACATTGGTTAAAAATATTACATGGGCTCCAAGTGTACACTTCTGTGCTATGATCTGTGTATTGCATTGTGTGCCCACCACTGAAGTCGCTTCTGTCTCCATATGTTTGCCAACGACAGCTCTGACAAGGGGTTAATAGCCAAAATATATAAAGAATTCATACAACTCAACAGCAAACAAACAGCCTAATTAAAAAGTGGACAAAAGACCTGAAGAGACACCTTTCCCAAGAAAACATACAAATAGCCATGTATATATATATATACTCAACTTCATCTAGATATTAAGGAAAATGCAAATCAGAACTGCAATGCATTAACACCTCACCTGTGATAATGGCTGTTATCCAACCAGACAGGTAACAAGTGTTGGAGAGGTTGTGGAGAAAATGGAACCCTCATTCCCTGTGGTGGGAATGTCAACTGGAAAAGCCACTACGCAAAACTGTATGGAGGTCTTCAAAAAATTAAGAATAGAGCTACCTTATGACCTAACAATCCATCTTTTATGTATCTACCTGAAAAAATGTGAAAACATTTATTTGCCAATGCAAATGCACCCCTATGTTCACTGCAGCATTTTTCAGTGGTCAAGTCATGCAAACAACAAGCTTCTTCAGTACATAATTGGATAAAGATGTTGTTCATATTTATAACGGAATACTACCCAGCCATAAGAAAGGATGAAATACTGCCACTTGTGAAAACATGGGCAGACCGTGAGCATACATACTAAGTGAAAGAAGTCAGTCAGAAAGAAACTTAGGTCTCTGTGATATCTATGTTTATATATGGTGTATAAAACCGAAATTCATAGACATGGACAGCAATATGGTGGTTACCACAGGTGGGTGGGTGGGCCGATAGTAACAGGCATCAAGAATATGATGCTGAAAGAAGATGAACTTTGGGTGGTGTGAGCAATACGCAGATGATGTACCAAAGAATGAAGAAATCTATATAATTTTATAAAAAGATCAAACAAGTCATGCATGGAAATTGGTTGGCTACTATCATTAAACTGAAAAGTAAAATGCATATCATCAAGAAAATACAGTTGCTTTATTCCCTTTATGTATACCTTGTCAAAAAGAATTAATTAAAAAGCTATAATATATTAGATTAACTGTGCTACTTAATATGTTCCTTGAGAAAGGTATGACTGTCATTTCTCCAAGTTAAATAAGTAAAACTGTGCACCTGAATTATGAAATCATTCTGTTTGATACATTATTAAATTTTTGTGAATGTGAACTTGAGTAACGAAATTAATAGAAATACTATGTTAAATCATAATCCCCTTTGAAGTTACCAACAATTAGTCGCTAGAAATAATTTCCCAAGGTGTGTTCAAAATTAAAAAAGCTATAAGTATTTCCAAAGCATAAATTGGTGTAGAAAAATGTTTAAAGTGTAGAAAGTAATACTGGACAGCAATATGTGACCTTGAATTAATTGGCAATGAACAGAAAATATTAAAGAAACATTTTAATTATCAATTCAAAATATTTAAATACCTTCAGACTAATAAAATGCAATCTGAATTAGGCAGCAGGGGAGGATAGAATTGAAGTCCCTTTGTAGTAGTAAACCAATTAAAAGATGTTTTAATATTAAGAGCCCTGGTGGGGAGGCATATACTAAGTACCATGATTTTTTTCCTGGTCACTTTTTAAAGTAGGGTTGCCTTGGGTAAGGTACTTTGCATTTCTTTTATTTTAGTTTATTTTATAGCAGAATGACTATATTTCATCTTTTACTTAATGGATATATTTGATGATATATCATGTTTTGATTATAAAATAATATGAATGTTTGAAAAATGGTACCATGTGGAGATTATTGTAGAAGAGGTCTTAAGGAAAAAAATAAATTCTTGAATATCTTTGTCATGTACCTACTTAGCATATGGACAAAGATAGCCAGAGGGGGGAAATAAAAATAAGTTTCAATTTAGTTCTTAAAATTCTCAACATAAATTTTCTTACTGTATCATTTCATCTCATGCTTGGTAACTTTTTATATTCAACTGAAATTATCTACTTAAATTTATAAACATGTTTTTGTCCTGTGGTTTATGTTTAGTAAGATAAATTTTGTTGAGATTGGACTATAAGATTTTTACTCTTAATGAGCAGGGATTGATCAATTTTTTTTTAAACCACATCTGGCACATTGATGCCTCATCTACAAGTGTCTTGGCTTAATATAAACATGACCCTAACTCTGTGAAACATATTGATGTTGAACTTCCATATGATTGTTTTAGTGACACCTTGACGTTTCTACTCTTGGCATCCTATTAAGAGTAATTTGACAGCATGAAATGGTAATGGGCAGGATTAGGAATTGAATTCCATTTATGGTATTTATCATAGGTTTATCTTGCATTTTAAAGCATAAAGACACATGTGGTGATGGGGGGGACCGGTGTTGGCCAGGTGGAGCAGAACTGGAGGAGAGTAGGTAGATATGTGGCTGGTCATTGAAGTGGATCCATCTACAGATATATGAGGTCATTGCAGAGGTTGTCTATCTTATAATTTCATTTTGTTAGAGCTCATTACCATAAAAGCTCTGTTTTCTGCTCTGTGTTGAAAAATTAAAAGATGATGAGTTCTACACAGGAGAGGAAATAGTGAGGACTGGTGGCTGGTGTGCTGACATATCTTCACTAAGGGCCAAGGAGGAGGAGCAGTGGCAGGCACCGAAGATCTGCTCTGCTCCACAAAACAGTGATCGCCACATTTTTGGTCCTTCACCCTCCACCTGTCAAAAGGAACAACATGGTTGCAGGGCAAGGTGGTGAGAGTAGAAAGTCCTGAGAGCCCTTTTCGGAATACATCCTCTGGGGAGTTCTCAGCAGCATCTGAGGAGTAGGCTGTGTTGGAAGTGATGGCTACTTTTCAGTTGGAAGTTCAGAAACTCATGTCATTGAAGTGTGTTTAGATCAAGACATTAAAAAAGAACAAAAAATAAAAACAAGCATCCCTTCTGCCATAAAGTGTAGAAATGCTGTGATAGATAAAACTTGACCATGAATTCCTTTTTCCTCCTGTCTCCAATCCAGTTCATTTCACCTTGAGCAATTTCATTAGGAAAATAGACTAATTTGGTAAGAATTTTATCAGTTGCTAACATTGTCACTTTGTATTTACTATACTTAAATTGGGTAATTGATTAGATACATATAGAAATAAAAATGCAGTTTGTAATAAGTTGTAATAACTCTAAACTATCCTGTCATCTGATGGCTACCACTTAAAGCTTTAATCACCTGCATTCTATAAGCTGAGGAATTACTTTCTTTAATACTTTTTCAAATAGTGAGATGTTTAAGAGCACCAGGCTACTTTATGACTGATTTATTGTAGGAATCCTTCATGAAGTATAACTACTTAAAATATCAAAGAGATAAGAGACTTGAAGAAGACTTTCCTCTCTTTGCAGAGTTATTTAGAGAGTACCATGAATGACAAGCTTTGATTTGTGAGGGCAAGTTTACCAGAATTAATCAACAGGCTGGAAGCAGAATGAAACATTCTTTCTTTAAAAAGGGTGACCAGAGACAGATTATGGAACAGGTCAGCTGGACAGCTGCCCAGGGCTGTCATCTGTAAGAAGTGTCAGAATGTCATCGAAAGGCAGTTAGGTGGACAGCATGCTATTCACCAGAACTCCCCTGTAGGGAGAATATGTTTTTCAGTTGAAGGGGATCTTTTGATAAGTCACTAGTGGTGTTGGTGTACAGGTGAGCCGGGGGTTAGGAGGGTGGGGAACAGGAAGAGACCATCACACTGGATTCTAAGGGGCCTTCTCTATGGGAGAGGTACAGAGATTACTCTACACACACAATGGGTTAGGGCTAACGGAATTGCTACCAGCAGTTTTTCCCATGCTTCTTTCACAAACCACTAAATAAATCTTAATAATCTTAACCTCTGCACTACATAAACCTAAATGTTAAATATTATTTTAGAAATTATGTCTTTTTGTGGGGTTCAGCTCCAAGATCAACACCATATTCCCAAATATGGATTTAGTAGCCGATAGAGAATTTAATTCAAAATGCATGAAAATTCTTGCTTAACAATACCATTTCTCATTTCCTGCAAGATATTTTTTATTATTAGAAACAATATACTGTCATACCGAGTGGGCATTGGTGATAACTCATTTAGGAGCAGGCTTCATTTAATCCTTGCAACAACCATAGATAGCTTATGTATCTTTACAGGCAGAATTCAAGTCCAGTTCAAATCTGTGTGACCCTAGAGTCCTTTGCACTTTGGCATTGTGGAATGTATTTCCGGAAATAGTCTTAATTTGGGTACCATAAACTACAGCTACACTCTTTACCACACAGTGTGTTAGGAAGGATTGTTTTTTGTTTCTGTTTTTAACTACAGAAATGAACTAGGTAAAGGGAAAGATATACTGAATTATTTCATAGAATCTATGTTGCAGAAAGTGCAGGACACACATTTTCCAAAAGAATAGCTGGGTCCAAGATGAAAGTACTGTTGATGGCCTCTTTGCTGCAGTCACTGCTTCCCTCTCATGTGTCTTCCATAGTCTCCTCTCTCTTAAGATGAAGTACCTTTACCCCGTAGTCCACAGAGCAGAAATATACATACTGTCAGTTACGGCCTGAAGGACGCCGATCTCACTAATTACAAGCCCCCAAGGATAAGGCCTTGTCGAGTCCTCTTTGCCCCCAAATACCAGTTATTTGCACCGAATATTGACACATATTCAGAGAAAGTTAATCAATTGTATATGGTTTGTGGGAATTTAAATGGTGAAGCCAGTTTGGAAATTAGGTTTGTAGTTTATGATCAAACTAAACTTGCAGTTATCCATGTAATGTGGGTACATTGTAACCCAACAGTTGCATACTTGGGCATGTATTCCAGACAAATGAGAACATGCACGTGAAACCTATACACATGTCCATAGCAGCTTTATCTGTAATAGCAAAGAACTTGAGTCAGCTCAGCTGTCTTTCAACAGGTGAAAGGTTAAACAAACTGTAGGGTTTACACACCACAGAATACTACTCAGTAATGCAAAGGAACGACTACGCTTGTAACGAGTAGGGTGGATTTCAGAAGATTATGCTGAATGGAAAGAGCTAATCCAAAAAGTCATATACTATAGGATTCCACTTAACAAAAATCGTTAAAATGGCAACATTTAGAAATGGGGAGCGGGCTGTTAGTTTTCAGAGTCAGGGACTCTGGAAGTGGGCAGGTGGGCAGGTGTAAGTACAGAAGGGGAGACAATGGATCTTGTTGTGTTGGGAGCTCCTTCAGTATTGTTATCCCGGCCCTGGTGGCCAATATGCAGAATTGTACAGATGATAAAACTGAAGAGAGCTTAAAAAGCATACATGCACACACTCAAATGAGTGCAAGCTAAATTGAGGAAATCCGAGAAAGATAGGTGCATGGTATCAATGACAATACCCTGGTTGTGATATCATCCTGTAATTTTATGAAATGTTACCATTGGGGGAAATTCAGGAAGCTATATGTCATCTCTTACATCTTCATGAGAATCAGAAGTCATCTCAATTAAAATCTTAACATAAAATGAAGATAATTGAATAAATCGTTGTCTCATGAATGAGTACATGCGTCGGAGAACAATTTCTACCTGCGTGTGAATCTATAATGATTTATGACTCGCCTTCTTTTAAACTCGTTTAATAATAACTTACAATCACTTTTAGAATTTTTAGATGCATTCATGACAGCTATCACAAATAGGAAGGCAAGCAGTTTCTAATGAGAATGTCATGGATTTTGTATATCTAACTTATAACTTTAGTACTGAGTTTTAAGTTGCCAATTATTGACCAAAGGTTAAGCTATAGTTAATAACTATTTTAAAGCTAAAGTCACATTTTTCATAAATATTTAAGTCTTCAACTGATTTAGAAATGACATTTTAAAATTGTTACCTCATTTAAAATATTATATAAAGCCCATGATCTCTCACAAAATACTCCAGGGTGACATATTGTTCAAACTCTGAGTGCGTCGTGCCTCATCAGGAACAGTCAGGATCAAAGCGTTCATGCCGTGCTGTTGGGAACCATATTCCTGAAGTGGGCTTACCTTATGGCATATGTATGCCTTTTCCCTAGAAGAATCTTATTTTTCTTCTTCTTCTAAGGTTCTTCATAGACTCATTCCCATTTGAAAACCATCTTAGAAGGCTTCAAGTTGCATATAAACAGGACTTCCCAGGATGTTAAACCATCAGTGCGCAGGTATAACATTGACTGATGACATAGATAACTGGATGCACTCCATGTGCAGTCAGGAGTGCACTTCCTGCTCTTTAATATCTTTAAAAAATTGTATAAATAAACATACACACAATACACATGATATTAGGTGTGACTGCTTGGGGGGCATTTCATATATTCTACAAATAGACCTAATGATGAAGTCAAGTGAACAGAACTGAATAATCGACAGATGCATTTTGACAGCTGCCAGTGATACACATATATATCCTAAATATCTGTGATTCATGTTTGAGGACAATATCTGAAAATCAATTTCTAGTTTAAGCCTAAACTACTGAGACATACCCAAACAAAATCATAAGCATTTGTTTTATTTTCCTTCTTTCTGTGAATGAGTTTCAATACACTAAGGATATAAAGAAAGTGAAGCTCACAGTGCTTTGTTTTTCTTCTTTTTGTAGGTCTTTTCTTTCTGTTCTTTCCACTTATGTTTGTGTCACTTTCACAATGTTTGAGAATTGCAGCCTTTCTAAGTAAAGCATTAAAAAAAAAAAGAAAAAATGCTTGTGAGATCCAGGTTGTAGAAATAAATATGGTAATTATCTATACTTTACATTCTTTAGTAATGTGAGTATTTCTGAATAGCCAGTTTTATTTCCATGATATCTCATTTCTGTGACGAACTTATTAAATTATGCAATGTGAGAGATAAGTTAATTTGAGTAGTCACATAATCAATATGGATGCTAGGACAATTGATTGTTTAACTACAGTGCTTTAGATATGAGTGTCTTCACCCTAATGCAAATAATTATCTTTAACTCCTGCTAAACTCGTAGGGCATGGTATTTTCTTTTTTTTTTTGAGAGATGGCATTATGAGAAAGAAGAAATTTGCAATCAAGTTTTAGACCTACCTGGAAATATATTTGGATATCCACATAAAAGAGTATGAAAAATCATGGGTTACTCAAATAAAACAATCACATTTGTTAAGGAAAGGAAATCTGAAATTATGACTGCCCTATTAGAAGGACATAAACTCTAAAATAATTGATTTTACCTTGGAGCAGCACTAAAAGAAACTCTTGGCAAGAGGAATGATGTAATTCTGGAAATATGCTGAATTCAGAAGTCTTGTGAGTACTTTTAAGGATATGAAACTTGAAGGTGAAAAGTTGGCGCTGAAGTTGTATTGATCATTCTATTTGTCATGATCAAAGCCTTAACAGAAAAATCAGAGACGATGGAAGGGTGGCGGAAGTGTGAAGTGTAGGGGACTTACACAGAACCAACTTCAGCAGTTAAGGGCACATTCAGACACCTCCATGAATATTGTGAAGTTACAGTATATGCTTAAGAGTCTTTACATCTGTATGTGCGTTTTTTTTCTACAAACAGTAATGTATGCTGCTTCAAGAATTTTCAGTATAAAGTGATTTTGGCAATGCTGTATGCAAGAGACTAATAGAGATGTCTTCACATTAAAGCAAAAACACTGCCGGGAGGTGTTTGAAGAGCACACATTTTAATGCAGACAGTTCATTAATTAAAGTCTTTCTTAATGTTCCTCTAATAAAAAAGTGGAAGAGAACTTACACATTTGTTCAACTCGTCAAAGGGATATAAATATGTACATACACACACACACACACACACACACACACATATATATATATACACACACACACACATATTTCTATGGGAAAATAAATAAAGTCACTTTGATAAAATCTTTAATCTATTTCTTTTGCCTTTTATTACTTGGATGAGAAGAAATATATGGTGGGGCAAAAGAAGGTTTACAGTTATTTGCATGGAAACTGATATAATAATCAATAAATTAGAATACAAGAATAAACTCTGCATTTTGTGTACTTACAACTTGAAACATAATGTTGTCCCACTCTGTGTAAACAATTTGGCAAGAGGAAAGCTAAAATTCATACTAAGCCGAAGTAAATGGCTGATAAAATAATCATTTTGATAACAGAGACACTCTGGTCATTTCCCAGGCCTCTAGGTCGCTAGCCTGCTATACCCAACACAAGTTTCAACTTGCAATTTTCACGGCGATAGTCAAGAACTATTCAGTGTGTTTGGATTGTGTGCCAGCCCTGTGATAGGCACCAGAAAAATATCAGGTCGTCAAAAAGCCACACACTTAATAATCAGGCACTAGGACTTTATAACACCCAAGAAAGAAGAAAAAAAAAAAAAAGCAATGAACAGAAGTATAAAACCACAAGTGAAATAAATGGAGTATGTGGGGTAAGGGTGAGTAATAAAGTGGAAGCACAGAAGACACTGTAGGGTTTTGAGGAGTCATAATTTATCACGGCTTTTCTTCCCCAGTGAGTTACAAACCAGCTGAAAATAAACCTGGGCAGTTCCTTTCCACTAGCCTACCCATTTTATCACACCATGCCTCCCTTGGTTATAGAGAAGAAGGGGGCTGAGAGGAAAGTCAGAGTTGTCCTGTTGATGCCTGACCCTGATAAGGATAGGGTTGGAATTCCTTTCCTCTCAAAATGTGGAAGAAGGGTTGCATCAGGGCTCTTCCTCTATTAAGTACATATATAAAAACCCGAATACCACATGCCAGATCTAGATGAGCCGGAAGAAATCAGAAAGTGTTTAGCAAGGGTCTGTTGGTAGAAGCAGGTCATTTGAGACCTTGGCTGAATTCTGATCCATGAACACAAGACAGGTGATACTCTTTGCCAGCAATAATTCAAAGTTTTATTCTAAAGGAATAAAACTATTATTTTAAACTGAGATTCCCAATGTGAAGATGGAGGGGGTAGAGGTTCCCATAGCACAAAGGAAAGGCTGAGGATGCTCAGCTATTTTCTTCTGGGTAGAAAACACCACTTCTGTTGTTAGCAAGTGTGAATGCAGGCAGGCAAGAATTAAAGGAGCAGGGAAGAACATAGCTGACATCCAGTGACAATACACTAATGTCACATGACACTATGGCACTAATTGCTCAGTGCAGGCAGCATTTGGGGACAAATCAACGCTGGGTGAATTATCCACAGTGTTGTGTGTCTGCATAAGACCCTAGAGCACAAAGTCTGACTCCGGGAATGTGGAAGGGAACCATCTGACCTAGGAACATAGAAATAAAAATCCCCAACTAAGTATATGGTACTGATATCACATCAGTATTTAGCTATACATTTTTCTCTCTCTGATTTATTTTATGATTACTTTGCAAAAGTGAGTTTGTATGGCACTGTAAAAATTAAAATAAAATTGTAAATATAGTTTCTATATGTTGTAGGAAGAGCTCCAAAAACAATCCCCCAAGGTTCCCATGTTGTGGTTATTCAATCAGACACAAATCCAAATATGGCTGGGAGGGACTTTGCAGATGGAATTAAGAATTCTGATCAACTGACCTTGAGTAGGAAGGTTGTCCTGGATCCTGTGGAATCACATCAGCCTTTAGAAGCAGCAGAGGTTTTAGATGCAGGAGAAAAGAGAAGTAGAGAAGATATACGGCAAAGGGAGGTCTGATATTCAATCATGAGGAGGATTCATCCACACTTGCCGGCATGGACAATGGAGGAAAAATGCACCTTAGCCTGGGCATGCAGACGGCCTCCACAAGATGACAACAGCCCCAGGCTGAAAGCCAGGGAGAAAATGGAAAACTCAATCCTATAACCACATGGACCTGAATTCTGTAAACAACCCTAAAAGTTCCAGAAAGGAGCACAGCCCTGCCAGCACCTTGATTTTGGCTGTGTGCAGAGAACTGACTGTTCCATGTTTTGCCAACGCTTCTGAACCACAGAAACTGTGAGATAATAAGCGGGTGCTGTTGAAGCCACTGAGATTGTGGCAGTTTGTTACAGCAACAGTAGAAACCTAATACATTGCAGAAATGCATTTATAATATTCTCTTAGGTGAGACCTACATGTGCTTGTGATCATGACCAGTATACTGAACTAAAAGTACGGACACATGGGCACTACATTCCACCTAGCGTGTATTAAAATAATGATGATCAGAGCATTATTTCTACTTCAGAGGTTTGCAACCAAGTACACTTTCAAAAAGCCTTGTTGAAGTTCCAGTTCGTTGCTACTTAGACTTTCAGATTGTGGATTTGCACTTTGGAAAGATATTTAGTGGCTACAAGTAGTATGGAAATAAACAGAATACGTTGCCAAATTCTTGTCTGCAGAGTAGGCTGGCTCAGCTCTGCTGCCTGAGTGACTGCATCACTTTTAATTTGTTTTTAAAAGAAGGGCAAGAGCTATCCTAATGTTACCTAAAAATTTTAGAATAGTATGGGAATTAAATTTGTTTCCTGATATTTAATAAGGGGGGGGAACAAACAAAAAAACAAAAACAAAACTGTGGGTGCCAATAACCATTGTTTTGAGTGTTGCTTCTGTGAACCAACCTATCATTTGCTTACTTTTCTCAGAGATGGGAGCGTGTCAGTACCCTAGACTATGGATAAAATTTGGAAGCATTAAACCCATTGGATTTTCAAGAAAATGAGATGAGGTCTTTATTGGAAATAGTTTTCCACATGGCATTGGCTTTTAGAGTGTGGAGGTGGTGGTGGTGGACAGGGGCTGCTTGGAAGATCCTGTTATAAATTACCAGATAGAGTTTCACCCCTGAGGCCCAAGTTATAAGTGGGTTGCCCAAGGTCAATATCATAAGGGTTTCCTTTTTGACATTTTTGCCACAGTAATGCTCAATAACATTGGTCTACCCAAAACCTTAAAAAAGAGAAATTAACATTTATGAGATGGCTCATTAACAAAAACAAGCCATTTGCCAATAGCAGTTGCAATACAATAAGAATATTTACATGGTAGCTTCTAAATAGAAGATCCATTGAGTAATATCTGTACATTTTAACTGGAACTTTCTCTGGCTGAAAGTCAAGTGAAAACTTTTATTTATTTTTTTTAAGATTTTATTTACTCATTTTTAGAGAGAAGGGAAGAGAAAGAGAAGGAAAAAAACATCAATGTGTGGTTGCCTCTCATGCACCCTGCACTGGGGACCCGGCCTGCAACCCAGATATGTGTCCTGACTGGGAATTGAACCGGAGACCCTTTGGTTCGCAGCCTGTGCACAATCCACTGAGCTACACCAGCCAGAGCTCAACTGAGACACTTTTAGGGGACACTCAATCTTCCACTTTTTCTTCTCTCCTGAGAAGCAAGCAGATACCGGCTTTTCCATAGGTGTTATAAACTAGATAGTGAATATTTGAACTAAAGACTGTGGTGAGCACAGTGACGGTCCCACAAAGATGGCCATGTCCCTTCAGACTGCATATATTACATGGCAAAGGGGAAATGCAGTTGCACATGGAATTAAGGTTGCTAATCAGCTGACTTTATAATGCAGATTATTCTCGATGTAATCCCTAGGGTCCTTAAATTAGTCAGAGGGCAATGTGACCGTAGAAGAAAGGAATGGAGAGATGAATTTATAGTGGCTTTGAAGACGGGAGAAGGAGGCCTCCAGAAAGTGGGAAAGGGAAGGAGATGGATTTCCCCCTTCAGGAAGAAACACAGCCCTGCTAAAAGCTTAATTTTAGGTCATTAGGACTGGGGTCAGACTTCCACCCTACAGATAATAAATTTATGAGTCTTTTTTAAGGCCAGCAATATTGTATAAGTTGTTGCAGCAGGAAATAGAAAACTAACACAAAAGTGAATAGCTTCCTGTTATTAGTTTGATTCTAGTCAATTTAAAACATTTATTTCCTTCCATCCATTCAAGGAAATTTACTTCCTATTATCTCACCCTTTCTTTGGTTCTTTTCTGCTTTACCTCTAAAATCCATTGCTATTCAAGATTCTTTGAAATAACTCCCCATATGCATCTCAAAATATAATGTGCACAGGAATCTCCACTTCCTTTTTTTGAAATGTCAGTTCTCATTCAGTCCAGGGTGGGGCCTTGAATTTGTATTTGCATTTGAAACAAGCTTCTGATCATATCTGGTGAACCTGAGCCAGTGAGTTTGGCTCTGTGAAACTGCCTTCAACTGGCTAACCATACATATTTCCCCCTCTGCTGTTATTTCACCCTTCCTTTTAATGTAATACACACACACGTGCACACACATATGTATGTGTATATATGAAGCAAAGACTCTTTTTAAAAATTCTTGTATGGTCTAAAAACTCTAAAACTCTTAATTTCTAAATCGAGGAAATAAAAATTCTGTGAGATGTATGACTAATTATCCGCAGTGCAAGAAAAAAGAAGTTGGAGTAACTTTCTGAATTATTATTTAAAAAAACTGGTAATCAGTGAATAGTCTTTAAAGATAGAGGATGTATCATAGATTGTACAAGTAAAACCTCTATAAGTTTATTAACCAATGCAGCCCCAATGCATTTACATCAATCAATCTGTGTACTGGTACATGCAGTTTTTTGGCATTATATGTTTTTAATTAGTGTGCTTTCCAGAATTCAGATGACACACATCAACTAAATGTGTCTGCTGCTATGAGTAAGTGCAAAGATCACCACTTCCTTTGAAAGTCAACATGCGTCTTCACACAGTCATTATCTCCACGAAGAGCTATATTTAGATGGTGGTGAAAGAAACATTAACTTCCCAGTAATTTTCAGAGATGACCTAAATAGACTAGTGCGTATCACATCATGGTTTCTTGTTATTAAGAGACCTTTTAAAAACCAGTATTTCAGCCTACTCCCAGACCAATTAATGCAGAACCTCTGGCAGTAGGCTGAAGGCGTTAGTGCGTATGTAGTAAAGTTCTGTAGGTTATTCCAACAGTAAGTTAGGTCTGGGCTGATGTTCATTGGTCTGGAACTGCTCCGTCTAATATGTAACCATTATCCACATGTGACTATAGAGCATTTGACATGTGTGTAGCTTGAACTGAGATATTCTACAGATAGAAAAACACACCAGATTTTGAAGGTTTGATGTGAAAAGTCAATTTAAAATATTAATATTTTATGTTGATCACATGTTGAAATTAAAATATGTATATGTTGGGTCAAATAGAATATTTTTTTAAGATGTTCTTGTTCCTCTGACTATTCTTAATGTAACTATTGGAAACTTTAAAATTATTTCTGTGGCTCACATGGGCAACTTGCTTAACATTTCTCTAGAGTGCTGAATACAAATTAATATATTATCTATTCTATTTATTTATTTTATTTATTTTTATCTTTATTATGTTTTTTTCCATTACCCCTTATTCTCCCTTCCCCCAAGAAATCAGTTATTTGTTAACTCACAGAGCATTTCATCTTCTGCTGTTATTCCCTGCTTCCTTTTAATGTATTTGAAACATTAAATGCATTAAACCATTCTTCTGTTATTTTAGTAGACATTAACATTTAGTAAACATAAAGTCAGCTATCAATGACATGTCCTGGGTTTTTTTCTGTAGAACTTCTTCCTAGTTCTCAAATGCGTAAGCTCTAAAATTGATGAGGCCGTTATGTATATCATTGTTTATGGTCATGCAGTTTCACCCACTAAGTATCTGAGTATAATATGAATACATCAATAGCCCCCAATTTTTGCTGGAGAAATCTTGCCTCCAAAGAAAAGAAGTAGAAAAATATTACCTTTATTTTGGAAAATGTCCATTGCTGCAGGTATTCTAGAGAAGCATGGTGATCTGAGATTATTTATTGAGTAGATACATGTGTGGTTGCCATCTTTCTCTTTAGCCAACTTTCAGTTTTTTCTCTACCCTTAAATCCATTCATATTTGTAGAGGAGTGGGGGACTATACACCTTTAAAGACTGCATTTTATCAGGTGAGCTGGAAAATTATGTTATTTTTCCACTTTTGGAAGGGACTCACTCCTCCCCTGTAGGCAGTCTCCTCTCACTTCCTGAGAAAATCCAAAGAAAACACAATATGCTCTTTAATTCTCTTTTCACTCTTTTCTACATGCTGTCTTTGGGAAGATGCTTCACTGATCTGTGTAAAGCCTGGCTGTTATTCTCTGTGTTGTTTATCACTTCTACACTTCTTTTTTAGAAAAAATAATTCACCCCTAACCAGTACACGAAATGTTAACTTTCTTTTTATATTTCTACAAAGGACCAAAATTATGCATATATTGGGAGAATATGTGTCTGTGTGCATATGATAAACACACATACCGTATTAGGCACGGCTCTCCACAGAACCAGAATCAATGGGATATACATGTGTAGATAAATGGAAGATGCATTTTAAGGTGTTAACTCATGTGACTCTGGAATGGACAGGTCTGAAATGTGCAGGAAAGGCTGCCAGACTGGAAACTCAGGCAGGGTTTCTGTGTTATAGTCTTAAGGCAGAATTAGTTCTTTTTCAAGAACTTCAGGAAGACTTTCCATGGACTGGACGAGGCCTGCCCACATCATCAGGGACAATCTTCTGTACTCAGATCAACTGGTTGTAAGTATTAATCACATTTAAAAAATAATTTCACAGCAACATCTGAACTAGTGTTTGACTGAACAACTGGCATCATAGCCTAGCCAAGTGGGTACATAAAATTTTATATAAATTCTTCCAGAAACCAGTAAAACCTAGAATCACAGGAGTACCAACTTTACATGAAGAATACATAATTTTATTTCCTCATTTTCTAAATTACAAAACCTGAATGAAAATAAAATTAAACTCAGTTTCGACTAAAATATATTTTAATAAATTAATGTAACATTGATGGAAGCGAACCCATTAGATGCAATGTAAAAATATTAATAATTTAGAAAGAGTTTTTCTTAAATTCAAACATTTAAAATTCAAGTTTACAAATTTAAATATGAAGTTGTTGGTAAAAATCACATATTTGGGGTAATTTATCAGTTAAGAAGTATAAATACAAGCACCGAAGAAAATGGCATTTTAGAGTATTCCAGGAGTACAGAAAGCCACGCCCTCAGGTGAGAGGAAGCCACATGTTATGACTTCAGCTCACTGAAGTCTAAACGTTCTAGCCCCACTCACTTGTTTCCTCATTTAAACATCACCATTATACAATGTGGCTTTCATCGGAATGTGTAGTAACTACTGCATTTATTTTTATATAGGCATGCTGTACTGCAGTGTCAACAAGTGCTTCATATGTCTGGGCTCCTATCGATATATTTACTGTACTCAGTTTTCAACTTAGTCTTGTTCCCTTATTGCAGTTGGTTGTTCTTATTCGTTTTGGCTTACTTATTTAGTATCATATCATATTTTTGATCTTTGGCTTTAGTGACATTATATTTTGTAGCAGTGAATAAGTTAATAGATCTGAACAATTACATAATTTTATTCACTAAAACATTAAATTTTCTTATATCTTGCTAATGCCTATTAGAACATTCATAAAATTCTTTTCATTAGTGCCAATTGTGCAAAAACTAATTGGATGAATATACTGGAAGGAAAACATGATGAAGTAATTGGTATGCAAATTATTAGCAAAATGAAGCTAAAAGATTTAAAAATGGAACCAATGTTAAATTTTTTGAGCAAAACATTATACAGACTCAGAATCCCATGTGTTTTCAATATCATGAAATATCAGAGAAACAGTGTTAGTTTTTAATCTTATGGACATTATAAATATTTCTTCCTCATTCCTTTTGACTACAACATATTGATATTTAGTAACAAGCTCTTTTTCACTGACTAAATTGTGATATAATTGTTGCAATAATGATTAAGCAAGAAAAAAAAAAGAATAGAGTCTAGGTGTTGTGAATTTAAGTGCATCTTTTGATACTCTCTGATTTGACTTCATCTCTCTCAGACATAAGAAGACTAACTATAAAATGCAGAAAATCACCCGGCTGGTGTAGCTCAGTGGATTGAGCGTGGGCTGGGAACCAAAAGGTCCCGGTTCGATTCCCAGTCAGGGCACATGCCTGGGTTGCAGGCCAGGTTCCTGGTGAGGGCCATGTGAGAGGCAACCATACATTGCTGTTTCTCCCTCTCTTTCTCCCTCCCTTCTCCTCTCTCTAAAAAGAAATAAATAAAATCTTTTTAAAAATGCAGAAAATCACATTTCTTCACGCAGCTGTGATTAAAGAAAATATATGCATTCATATAAGACATTTTCGATCAGTAGTGCCTGCTCTAATGATGTATAAATGACACATTTGTATCATGTTGTTGATGTAGCACATATACATACATGTTCTCTCAGTCCATTATTTTAAGGAATATTCTTTAATATCTTGGCATGTAAAATTATTTACCACATAAGTACCTGCACTTTGTATGCATTTTCTTAACAAACATAACAACCTCACTGAGGTTGGCATTATTCTCCCAGTTATTGATACAGTAACTGATGTTCGGAGATGTAAAGAAACTCTCATCCCTGTAAATTACAGTCAGGAGCCACACGGGAGACGGTCTGAATATGAAGCCTGCATTGCAGCGTCCCACATGTTAGCTGTCTGTTCCACTGTAACGTCGCATCTGCTTCTGCAACAGTACCCACACAATTTATTCAAATAGTGCCAACTTCTGAAAGATCATCAAACATTATTTTTTTTTTTACATCTTTTGTCATGTCAAAAAAACACAGACACTCTGGAGGCCCTTCTCTTTTTCTGCATGCTGCTCTCTCGCACCTTGGCTCTCCTGCTTTCTGCTTGGTGGCCTCACCAATGTGTGTCCTGTAGTAGAAGAGGAGTGGAGTATGGACACAGGCCTGGAGTAGAATCTAACCATCTTGGGCAAGTCACCAATCACTGTGCCATGTTTGCTCCTCAGTGGGCAATGCCATCTATCTTGCATAGGTGTTACAAAGATTGGCTGGATCACATGTGTGAAGCACCTAAGGTGCTTTACAAAGGTTTGCATCACACCTCAAAATTTGGTTGCATTACCTTCCTAATTTTTTGAGATTGTGACCATGAGATGTATGCGTTTTCTAATGTTCTAACATGGATGCTGCTTCTTCCTTTACATTCTATTTCTGTTGAAAATTGTATCCATACTTCTATTTCTAAATTTATTTTTATTATTTTTGACTAGTCATAATCATTCTGTTCTTATGCTCTAGGTCTTTGTCTCCCCTCCTCACTGCTTACTTGACTGTTATGTTAGTCTCTGCTCTGTTCCTTCACTTCATGTCTACCCTGTACTGTGTTCTCAAAATGTCCCTCTTAATTCACACCATTTATCTTAACACACAATTTCCAAAGGGTCTGTGACTATCCATTGCTATCCAGAAAAACTAAGTTATCTATCAAGAAATTAAATTTACCTAAGGATCCCTTTGAAATCTGTCTTCCTTGTAGATTATGTATAGTTTTGTCCTACATGAAATCTAACCATTCTTCAAAGACCGTTAATTGTTTTTCATGGCTAATGTATTCAGAGGTCCCGATAAAAATATGATGTCTTCCCTTACACATTTGACATATTACATACTCTCTTAATGACTTTGCTAGAACAGTTTTCTAATATCCCTGTCTTTTGACACAACAATCACATGTATGTAGACCTGTGCACTCCTAACTCCCATACTATTCACTAACCTGCCTTAGCTGTATGTCACATTGTGTTCAGTTGCCTTTACATAGCTTTCTACATGGTTTTTAATTATAAAAATAGTATTGACAATTCATAAGCAGGTTTCTAGAATCATAAAAGTACCCAAGAAGTAAACACACGTTTCTTCACATTTAGTAGTTTTTAAAAATTCTCTCTAGTGTCCTGATTATTTTCCATCTCACATCTGGGAGGACCATTAGACATGATCAATATTGTGCTTTTAAATCATAATCATCCAGTCAGAACCTCTAAAAGTGCATACTTATTTTCTCAACTGTCAACAAAAGTCTCAATTTTTAGTTATATGAAGGAAATGATGAAGAATTGGAGAGGAAAATGTTACACTTATTTCTTTCAAACCAACTATGTGTATCTTCAGATCAGTGATAACCAGACTAGAGAGTACTAGCATTAGATTTTTTTTTGTGTGTGAGCCATGCAGTGTCTCTAAATAAATTATAAAAATAAGAGAACATAAAAGCTTGAATTAATGCACCATGCAACATTATATAATATATAGCAGATTTTGTCAGCACCATGGAAACAGCCTTGCTTTGAAAATTTCTTTCAGACTAGAGTTTGAGTGAGGCATACAACTGAAGAGCAAATAGTCATATTAATGAGATTCAGAACTCAGTATATTTCAAAATACTGCCAAACTAAACACAGTGTAAACAGAGATAAGTGACATGCATAAGAAGAATAAAGCATAATCTAGAAACAGAAAATAAAGCAGAAAAAGCATTTGCAATCATTACATTTCAAACACAATTGGGGAGATGTGAAATATAGCCCAAAGGATGAGAGAGTAATCACTGAACACAGTGGATGATGGGGTTGGGGAGGGTAGGTTCAGAGCTTCCTGGAATGTATATTATCATAGTGGAGCTCCGTAAGTGCTTTTCTTATGAAGCCACTGACACAGAGTTCTCAATCCAGCTACAAAAATGTGCAGCAATTTGAGAGTCATCGCAGAAAGAGACAAAAATCACCCCCATGGGTGTTATCAAGCACCACAAAGCCTTTAAGACTTGAAGGTTCTTCACATTTTACTCATCTGTGAATAGAAAAATGAATTTCTCCAAAAGAGTAAAACCAATCTTATTTCCTTTGACTGGTACACAATGACCCATTTCATTCTGCTTCAGATGTTACTTTGTTTTCCTGCATGCTTAAGAGGTTTTACTTGTACCTGTAATGTTTAAAGTTAATTTGGATAGAATACAAACAAATATTCAGAATACTGCTTCTTTATAGCTTATATTTTCAACTAGATGCTGTTCATCAAGTAATTATTTTAAAGAATTAATTTCTTATACAAATACAGTGTTAAAAGAAACACATATAAATATCAGTTAAATATTTTTTATTTTTAGAAGGAATACATAATGTTACCCCAAACATTCAGTTAACAGTCCTCATTTTATATTTTGAATATTTATTAATTCCAAAAGAAAACGGAAATAATGAGATTAGCATTTACACAGAGGCAGCAGTTGCAAATAACTTATGTTTAATATTTGATTACCTAGCAAAGACTCAACCTGGACAGATGTCCTTATTTTCAGAGACTTCTCAGAAAATTAATAGATTATATGTATGTGTGTGTGTGTGTATATACACACACACATACATATATATGTACACACATATATATACACACACATATATATGAAGACACACATATATATGTACACATATATATATATATGTACATATATATATATATGTACATATATATATATATATACACACACACATATATATGAAGCAATTGTCAGTAATATCATTTCTATTAAAGATTTTTTAAAGTGATTAAAACTGATGGTAAAGATTATTCTTGCACGTTATCTTTAAGTTACAATTTCAGGACCGACTCTAAAGGACACGTTGACAAAACCAAGGGGGATGGATCAGGGGAGGGTTGTGGGGATGGCTGGAGTGGGGGGAAGTTGTGGAGGAAAAGGCAGACAACTATACTTGAACAACAATAAAATAAAAAAAAATAATGAGACATTATCAGCTATAATAAAAATGCAGGAATTCTGCTTCATTATATGTTAGAACGGCATCTGTGGAAGGCTGGCTTCTTTGCACAGCAAAGTGAGTCAGTTTAAAATTTCTCAATACTAAGAAAGTGCTTAGAATCATCTCCTATGTACAACTTATATTGCAGGTGATGACATTCACATGTAAGAAAATTTACAGACTCACTCAAGTTTATATTGTTAATTAAAGTCATGGGTTATCCTTCCAACCTCAGTGTATTAGTTAATTTAAATTAGGCTAAATAAATTATTACAAATGTCAGAATAGGTATGCATATTATATATGACACTAATCCTGGGTATAAGCCATTTATTTTCTTGAAATTCCCTTTAAAATCATATTCTGTTTAATTTCTTAATCATTACCCTTAACTTAACCTAAAATTAAAATTGCAAAATATACAACATAACAAAATTGAATTGAATTTCTAATATTGCTTTTTTCCAGTGACAAAATTGTCATGTTGGTTTTTAATAAGTTTTACGCACTGGAGAGCATATGAGGATCCTTATCTACTATTATCCATAGTAACATTTAAAATGACTTTACAATTTCAGAATAGGTAACACAAAGAGAAATAGGGGATGGCTGGGGTTGGGGGAGAGGGGGGAGGAAAAGGCAGACAATTGTACTTGAACAAAAATAAAAGAAAATAAAAGAAAAAAGAAAGAGAAACTGAGACACAAATATCCATAAATATGTTAACATACATTGCTCCAGAACTGTTTTTTGAGTAAATGGAATTCAGAATAGCACTTAGTAATTCCTGATATATTTCTATCTACAAAGAGCAAAAGATTAAAGAGTATGAGGATTTTAGGATTAGTAGTTTTCTGGACAAAATACTACAGGGTCTACTTTGTATATTCCAGAAATCAAGATCTATGAAGCCCCCAAATAACCTTGAGACTAGCAAGAAGGAAAATTCCCTGATGTTGTCACTGGGTTTGCCTAAGACTACACACACACACACACACACACATACACACACAGAGATGATTTTGTGATATTCACATATTCACAACCAGAACAATCTGCTTAGAAAAAAAATATGTATTTATATTGAAAAAATATCAAGATAAGAGCATTTGGAACTCTGCAAAGTATAGGTAAATGATTTTAGAAAGGGCAACCTTATAATTCAATAACTAAATGATTAGTTTTTAGATAGATTTACATTGTTTCACATTAATTCAGAGATCACAGGTACATTCTTCACACATCTTAAAGATATATATGTGTGTGTATATATATATATATATATATATATAGAGAGAGAGAGAGAGAGAGAGAGAGAGAAAGAGAGAGAGAGAGAGAGAGAGGGAGGAGAGTTTAACAAACGGACCTTACAAACTTGCTGAATTAGGAGCTAGGTGGTGAAAGACAGATACCATGTCATCTCACCTATAAGAGGAATATCAGGAACAAAATAAACTAATGAATGAAATAGATCCACAGGCATGGAAACATGGAACAGACTGAAAGTGACCAGAGGGGAAGAGGGATAATGGTGGAAAGAAGGAGAAGGGACTAGACAAAGAGTATGTATGAATGACCCACAGACATGGACAACAGTGTGGGAATCGTCTGTGGGAGAGGGGTTTGCATGGGTGGAGGAGGGCAAAGGGGGGAAAGTTGGGACAACTATAATAGAACAACAATTAAAAAGTAGCATACAATCTTTGCTGTATTCGGTTCCTCTCCACAAACATGTCTGTGGCAGTGTAGTTTGGAGAGAGACTTGTAGGAGGGATGGAGGGAGGGAAGAGAATGGTAGAAGGAAGAGAAAGAGATTAGTCAAAGAACCTATGAATTACCCATGGACATGGACAGTGGAGAAGGGATTGACTGAGAGAGAGGGGTGGGCTGGGTTGAGGGGGACAAAGGGGAAAAATTGGGACAACTGTAATAGAATAAACAATAAAAATATGGTGAAAGCAAAAACTAGAATGTAGGCTACATGAGGACACACATTTTACAAAAATCAATTAATTAATTACTTTAAATTTTTTTAGGTCTAGCACTTAAGCATGTTTAGTTTCCTAAATGTGAATATATTAAATGGCCTTATACAGATAAAATTGTAAACTGTCAAAAAATACAGATAAATTCCTAAGATATTTTCTTAAATTTGAGTTGAATTGAGTATAAGTCATATTTTGGTCTTATTTTAAGGTACCAGGGAACCTGTTTGGGGGTAAATATTTGTCATTCTGCTTGAAATGGTTTTTGTTTGTTGGTGTGTTCAGTTGGTTGGTTGGTTGGCTATTTTTTTTTTTTTTTAGTTTTCCAGAATATTGATTATGGTATTTTTAAAAGAGAGATAACTTTCAAAAGACAGATGTGATAATGAAACTGGCATGCAATGTAACTTTGAATTTATGTGGAGGGGGAAGCTTTATATTTTTAAATGGGAGGAAAGTTTGTATTTATGAGGAAAACATTTTAGATTGAGCATGGGAAGTATATTTTATAAGAAATTCTGTACCTAGTCATATGTGACCGGGAATATATTATATTTTGTTGCTAAATATGAAATATAGTGCAGTTAGATGAAATGGACTTCTTAATAAAAAGAAACATTTTTTTTGTGTGATGCATGGAGGTACAAACAAGAGAAAATTTATCCATGCCATTTGTAATTTTGACATCATAATCTTCACACCAAAATAAACAAAAGTAGATCAAGAAATGGGGCAAAAGAAGTGGAAGGGTCGTTAAGGAACATGTAGAAAGGAGCCATGGACAAAGCCAAAGTGGGTAGGATCGAGGGTGGGAGGTGAGGGTTTGGTGAAGCAGGGGAGAGTGGTGAGGGGAAAATGGAGAAAACTGCACCTGAACAACAATTAAAAAAAAAAGAGTACTACCTCAATGTTCTTCGTTGGATGAGAGATGCAATGTAATGTAAATGGCCAAAGCTTTGGACAATTAATGATTGGCAGCTTCATCACGACAACGTCTCTGCACATGCCTCACGTCTTATGCAGAGTTTTTAGGCAAAACATCAATTCACACAGGTGGCTCAGCCACTCTATGGCCCAGATTTGGTGCCCTGGGAATTCTGGCTTTTCCCAAAACTAAAATCACCTTTAAAAAATAATAATATTTTTTTTTGCATTTAAACTATTATTATTATAACTTTTATTATTCAAGTATGGTTGTCTCCATGTTCACCCCACCTCAGCCCACTGCTCCACCCGTTCCTACCTCCCACCCTCAAACCCACCCCCTTTGGCTTTGTCCATGTGCCCTTTATACATGTTCCTTGATGGACCTTCCCTTATTTTCCCCCATTATCCTTCTCCTTGCTCTCCTCTGGTTACTGTCAGTTTGTTATTTAATTCAATGTTTCTGGTCATATTTTGCCTCCTTGTTTGTTTTGTTGCTTAGATTCCACTTACAGTTGAGATCATATGGTATTTTTCTTTCATCACCTGCCTTATTTCACTTAGCATAATGTACTCCAGTTCCATCCATGCTGTTGTGAAGGGTAGGAGCCCCTTCTTTCTTTCTGCTGCCTAGTATTCCACTGTAAATGTACCATAGTTTTTTTAATCCACTCATTTACTAATGGGCACTTACGTTGCTTCCAGCACTTGGCTATTGTAAATTGTGCTGCTATGAACATTGGGGTGCATAAGTTCTTTTGGATTGGTGTTTCAGGGTTCTTTGGATATAAGCAGTAGAATTGCCAGGTGAAAAGGTAGTTCCATTTTTAGTTTTCTGAGGAAATTACATACTGCTTTCCATAGAGGCTGCACCAGTCTGCATTCCCACCAACAGTGCACTAGGGTTCCCTTTCTCCCCAACCTCACCAGCACTTGTTGTTTGTTGATTTGTTTCTGATGGCCATTGTGAGAGGTGAGAAGTAGTATCTCATTGTGGTTTTTATTTGCATGTCTCTGACGACTAGTGATGCTGAGCATCCTTTCTTACATCTCTGGGCCTTCTGTATGTGCTCCTTGAAAAAGTGTCTGTGTTCAGATCCCTTGCCCATTTTTAATTGGGTTGTTTGTCTTCCTGGAGTGGAGTCGTGCATTTATTTACTTTTTTATGCTAAAGGTAGTCTCAGATTTGCTTAATTTTAGTGTCTTTGCTTAAAAAAATAAAAATTGGCCACCCTACGTGCCCAAAAGCTATTGTATTTTGTTTCCATTATGCGATTCTACTAGACCATGAGATCCAAGCCCAAAGCTTAAAGATATTGAAACACCACCTTCTAATCACAATATACTTTGATCCTAAAAGTGCACACATTATTGTCTGAGAGTTCTTCTTTCCCCTTTATACTTTTCTCTCCCACTTTCACCTCAACATGATGAAAAATGCCAAATCTACTTATTCATCTTTGTAAAATTTCCACTGCTAGTAAGCTGCTTAGCCATAATCTATCTTTAAGAATTTTATTAAAATTGGATCATGTTATCCTCCTAAATGTACACACATAATGTTAGAACCAGGAAATTGGAAAATAATGACTTCAATGAAAGCTTAGTTTGGGGGTTTATGATGTTAGTAATGTTGCATATAATATACTTATTGGTCAGGAACATGCCTGATAAATGTCTCTGAAGTTCAGGGCCATGGAAAGAGCGTGCTTTCCCCACTTTAAGCCCATCGTTGTAGGTGAGTTGAATATTTCATCACAGCAGAGCAGCTTATTTCACTTAGCTTAATATTCTCTGGTTTGATCCACACTGTTGAAAAAGATAAGAGTTCCTTCTTTCTTTTTTCTGTGTAATATTCCATTGTGTAAAGTACCAGAGTTTTTGATCCACTCATTTAATGATCCACACTTGTGCTGTTTCCAGTACTTGGCTATTGTAAATTGTGTTGCTATGAACATTACAGCAGAAAAGTGAGAGAGATGACCCATAATAATTGGTTTAATTATAAAATGTTTATGAACACATTACTTCAGTGTGTATTAGGTGCTTACATTTTAACATTCCAACAAAATTTCCAAGTGATTAAGAATGATGGGAAGACTTGCAATTGGAAATTAATCATTGCTAAAAACATAGAAGTGGTGAAAAATTGACTTTGAGTGGTGAGCACACAATGCAATATATGGGTTATATATAGAAGTATACACTTGAAATCTATATAATTGTATTAACTGATGTAACCACAATAAATTTAATAAAAAGTGATATATTGATTTGTACTAAGAAGCTTTTAAAAGCACAATGTCAAAAGTACCTAGTTGCCTAATTTTGATTTAGTAGATGAGAAGGCAGTAAATTTAACAGACTTTTTATAAAATAGTGATGTTCAGGGAACATTCAAATCATTTCCTAATAAATCTAACTACTCTAGAATTTATATGACAGTTATCTCTTATCAGTTAATGGACAAAATTATGACAAAAAGTTCACAGGAATATATGTGCAATTATCATATTCTTCCTGGAAAACAGTATAAGATGCACTTTTTTAAAAAAGATTTTATTTATTATTTTTAGAGAGATGGGGAAGGGAGGGAGAAAGAGAGGGAATGAAACATCAGTGTATGGTTGCCTCTAGCACACCCCATACTGGAGATATGGCCCACAACCCAGGCACATGCCCTGACTGGGAATCAAACCTGCAATGCTTTGGTTCTCAGGCCTGCGCTCAATCCACTGAGCTATACCAGCCAGGGCCATAAGATGCACTTTGAAAAAAATAGCTGATTATAATATTAAACATAAGTGCCAAAAGGTTGACTTATTTTAACTGTAACTTTACACTATAATATGAATGTATATTGCTCTGGAATATTGCTGTAATAAAGCTATTGTTTCATGGATGATTTTTCTGGTTTAATCATTGTTAGGGATGATTAAATGGCAAAATTTAGGAGAAAACTTTGTTTGAAAACATGTATCCACTGATGTATGTCTCATATAGAATTTTTTTCATTGAATTGAGTAAAAATCGTGAGAAGGTATTATTTATAGATACTATGTGGTTTATACTGTTCCCAACCAAAAAGATCTTCCCTTAATATTTCACTTTTTTATCTATTGGGAGACTAAGATTTATTAAAAACACAAAACGGAACTGATGTCTGTCTCTTTAACCTTCTTTGGAGGTCTATATAACTATCGTTTTTCATATATATTTGAAATGCATTTATATGTTTATGCCTACTTAAACAGCATACACTGAGCACAGTAATGACTCTTTCTGTGTCATTAAAACCAACTTTGTTAGTTTGAATGAAATCGCATTTTTTTGTAATTGATTCTTTTTCCCTCAAGGGTCTCCGTTTTTTGTTGTTATTGTGTGTGTGTGCGTGTGTGTGCGCGTTTACTTCTAACACAGGAATACCTCCTGCATATCCTCTAACCCCTGCATTCTTATTACTAGCGTAATTTAAAATGTAATTTCAAACTGTTTCTCACCTCTTAAACTTACACTAGAGGGTGATCTTTATGATGACACTTGATTCATAGGAGCTTTCAGATGGCTGAGGCTACTAGATTTCTGTTATGAAGTAAAACTAGCAGTACTTTAACATTTCACATAATAATAGTTTAATGATAATGAACTGCTTTAGTTTTTTCTTGTCTGGGAAGCTCTTTAGCTGCCCTTCAATTCTAAATGATAGCTTTGCTGGGCAAAGCAATCTTGGCTGTAGGTGCCCGTTTTTCATGACCTTGAATGTTTCTTGCCAGTCCTTTCTAGCCAGCAAAATTTCTTTTGAGAAATCAGCTGACAATCTTATGAGAACTTCCCTGTATGAAACTAACTTCTTTTCTCTTGCTGCTTTTAAGGTTCTCTCTTTATCTTTAACATTCAGCATTTTAATTATGTGTCGTGGAGTAGGTCTCTGCATCCATCTGGTTTGGGACTCTCTGTGCTTCCTGGACTTGTATGTTTATTTTCTTCACCAAATTAGGGAAGTTTTATTTCATTATTTAAGAAAAAGAAAATCAAAACTATGAACATTAAAATGGCAAAATATATATATCTGTCAACAATTGCATCTAAAAAATAAGCGAAGCAAACAAGAATAACAGACAGAATCATGGATACAGAGAGCATTTTGATGGTTGCCAGATGGCAGGGGGGTGTAAGGGAATGAGTGAAGTGGTGAGGGGATGAACTAGTACAAATAAGTAGTTACAGAATAACCGTAGGGATGTAAATAAAGTACAGTATAGGAAATGGAGTAGCCAAAGAACATCTATGCATGACCCATGGGCATGAACAATAGTCTGTGTGACATCAATGTAACCAGCAGCCAAAGAGAGTGTACTGGAATGCACATGTGTGAACAATGACAACCTCATGGTACTAATCAGTGGGAGGTGGTAGATGCTTTTGAGTGAGCATGTGTACTGTGTCTCCTTCACATTCAGAATGAGTGAGTGAGTAGAGCAACGAATCTGCATCTAATTTTGCATTAAGTATGAACATTCCTTCATGGAAAGTATTTGGATAATTCAGAGGGCTGCAGCTATGGGCAGCTGGTGATTGGCAGCTTCATCACCACAACATGCCCACTCATGCATTATGTCTCGTGCAGAGATTTTGGCAAAACATCAAATTGCCCAGGTGACTCATCCCCCTTATGGCCCAGATTTAGTGCCCTGTGATGTCTGGCTTTTCCGAAAACTGGCTTTTCCTAAAACTAAAAGCACCTCTGAAAGGAAAGAGATATCAGGCCATTGAAGAGATTCAGGAAAATATGACGGAGTAGCTGATGGAGACTGGGAAAACTGTGTGAAGTCCCAAGCTGCCTACTTTGGAGGGGAAAGGCATCATTGTTCTATGCATATTTTATCTTTTGCCTTGTCTCTTCAATAAATGTCTCTCTTTTTCATAGCGTGTGGCTGGATACTTTCTGGACAGACCTCTGCCAACTGTGAAAGGATTCACCCACTGAGTTAATTAACCCATCACTTCACATATTTGCCTGTTTTGTTTTGTTTTCTTTTGTTTGCCAGTGAGAATGGCAATTCTGTTGCCATTGGAAGTTCTGGCAACAGAACTTCTATTTTTACAGAACTTCTGAATGGAAGTTCTGTTTCTTAGCAAATTTTAATATACAGTACTGTTCTTTACTATAATCACCATGTTATATATTACATCCTCAGAATTCATTCATCCTATAATTGAATGTTTCACACTTCTGCTAACATTTTCCTATTCCCTTACCACACACCCACCCTTGGAAACTACTTTTTTTTTTTATTCCATATATAAATAATACCACGTTATATTCTTTGTCTGGCCTATTTCACTTAGCATAATGCCTTCCAGATTCTTCCATGTAGTTGCAAATTAAAGGATCTCCATCTTTTTTCTTAAGGTAGCATAATATTTAATTGTATCTATTATATCTATTACATTTTCTTTATCAATTCATAGGTCAGTGGACAGCTAAGTTCTTTCATACCATGGCTGTCGCGAATAATGCTGCCATGAATGTGGGGGGACAGATGTCTCTTGAAGATACTGACTTTGTTTCCTTTGCAAATATACCAAAAAGTAGCATTGCTGGATCATACCATAGTTCTTTTTTTACTTCTATTGTATTTATTGGGGTGACATTGATATATGTGTGTGTGCATACATATGCTTATGTATGTATGTGTACATAAATATGTATATCTATTTCAACAGTCTACCTTTAAATACATCGTCTGTGCATCGTGTTGTGTGTTTACCACGACAAGTCACGTCTCTGTCTGTCACCATTTTCCCCACATACCCTTTTCTCCCCCACCTGCCTTTTCCGCTGGTAATCGCCATTCTGTTGTCTTTGTTTATAAGTATTTTTTCTTTGCTATAGGTCTACATTTAATTTTTTTGGAGGAACATCCCTTCTGTTTTTCAGAGCGGCTACTCCACTTCACAGCCCCAACAGTTTACAGAGCTCCCTTTCATCTACATCCTCACCTGCATTTGTTATCACGTCTTTTTCATTAATACATATCTATACATGAGTGAGATAATATGATATTGTGGTTTTAAATTGATTAGTGTGACATTGAGCATATTTTCATGTTCCTGTTGGCCATTTCTGTGTCTTTGGAAAAAAAATGCCTCTTCAGGTCCTTTGCCCATTTTGTAATTATGTTTTTGTTTGCTTGTTTCTGTTGAGTTTTACATTGTGAATATTAACCTCTCTTGTATATTTTGGATATTAACCCCCTCAGATAATGTGGTTAACAGATATTTTTACTGATTCCATAGGTTGCACTTTTTAAAAAGCATTAAATTATTTTTACAAGATTTAAAAAAGAAATTTTAGCTTTAAAATTATTTCCTGATGTAATACCAACATTTGTTTCAATTTACATAAGCTCCTTATCATTAGTTTTACAGTCAATTCACTCTAATGTTGTAATACAGAAAAATCTTTGATACTTTTCATGTTAAAATGATTTCACGTATGTTGGCTCTTGGAGACTTGAACACTTCCATAATTCTAAGATTCCTGGAATGTTGCTGAAAATTCTTACATTCCTATTCGATCTTTGAGATATACAAACTTATTTAGGTAACTATAACATAGTACCAACTTTCTTACTTGGTTCTTTCTTTTTTATTAAGTTAGGGTTCAGAAATAGTTGGTTTTGTCTGTTATTTCATTCTAGACGTCTTATTTTCTCCTTGTTCACGTCTTTCTGATCATCTTTGTAATCTCTCAATCACAGTGAAAGCTAACTTTTACACCCATGTAAACTTTCTACTGCTAGTGTAGTGATAAAAGGCATTCTACCATTCTTCTGTTTTCCAAAAATTCCAGTTGTGTATTCCTTTTCAGTTTGACCTCATTCAAACCTGAATTTACTTACTATGTTCTTTAAAAATTTAATAGACAAAAATATATTTTTAAAGATTTTATTGATTTATTTTTAGAGAGAGAGGAAGGGAAAGAGAAAGAGAGGGAGAGAAATATCAGTGTGTGGTTGCCTCTCACATGCCCCCCAATGGGGACTTGGCCTGCAACCCAGGCATGCGCCCTGCCTGGGAATCAAACCAGCAACCCTTTGGTTTTCAGGCCTACACTCAATTCACTGAGCTACATCAGCCAGGGCTATATTTTTAACTTTTTAGAATTAGTACATTCTATTTTAATTTAACATGCCATTTTCTTTCTCATAGAAATTTTAATCAAATTAATTTGTAAAATGATCAATTCATTTATGTAGGATTTATATTTTTATAAACATATTAGAATGTCTTATCAGGATATTGATTGCATTTAAATTTAAATTAGAATCTTTACATATGTGTGCAAATAAAGTTGTGGCATCACCAAATATAGATAAAAATAAAATGTAAAACCACGTGAAGTTATA